>VDFB02035728.1:0-23953 GCA_007258455.2 Sequoia sempervirens | reverse complement strand
TTTAAGTGCATTCAATGTAGAAATTTAATAAAATATAGTGACGTTTTGGGCCATGTTATGAATGCTTTGAGGTCGGTAGAAAATTGTTTGTGGGTACTTGAAAGATTATTTGGAATAGGATTACATTAATTGATGTGAAACTATGAAGATTTTCCTACATTCATACAGTGGCATAGATGGTATGGGCATCGAATAACAACACAAGGCTTTATAAACTATCATTATTTGGGATCAGACACACTTTCATATGTTAGTTTTTTTTTGTTTTTTTGTTTTTTTTTCATATTTGAGATCATCAATTGGTCAAGATTCATTTAATTTGAATTGGTGAAAAATAGTATTTATTGAAGTAATTTTGTGTTGAGATAATATTTGGATAAACACTATGAGAATTTCACTATAGTCCTTTATAATGACTATGAGTGTTTGGTTTTGGAATTCATCAATATATAATCAAAATAATTTAAGTTTGCAAAAGAAATATAATCATTTAAAAATCTATTAAAGTTGTGTAGGCTATGATTATTTATGAATTGTTGGAATATGAAGTCAATTTTATTGTTATTCCAATAGTGACGAATAATCGGCATTGATATCTAGCATTCAAGGTATGTGTCTGGCACGATCAAAGGCCTACTATACAACCGAAGGTTGTAGTGACGATAGGTCTCAGGGGGGCTGTCATAGCCCCCCTACATGTCAAAGGCGTTTTCGACATCCGATTTTTTTTGGGGGGGGGACTCTATTTTTTTGGTCATTTTTCCAAATGTTTGACATGCAGTAGTATGAGTCACACTTTCCATTTTGAAAATTTGTGTTCAATAATGACTCTACAACTCGGATTTCTTATACTCTATTGAAGTCACATTTTTTGCAACTTTTTAGAAGATCGTTGTATTTGTGAATTTCCTAAGAAATAAAATACAAAAGATATTTTCCTATGGTTTTTTCTTGGTATAATTTTACCAGGTTTTCCACGTAAATACTGTTTAAAGTTGTGCTTATTGTTTTTCTCTATTTTTTGCACTGTAAATTTTCTTACATGAATAACATTATTAAGTTAATGTTAGTGTTTGTTGTCTCTAGTGTATGAGTAATATTTGTAAGATTTCCATGGATCTTGAGTAGAGATTGGTTATGATGACATCTAAGTTATAGTCATTATAAAATGGTGAGACATTAGAGTGTCAATGTTGATCATAATAATTAAAAATTTATTAGAGAGGTGAATGTAGTATTATGTACATAGCATACTATGCTTATAATTCAAGATTATTATTCATGTAGGTGCACTATTACTATTATATGAGTGTGGAAAGTGAGAAAAAAGCTCGTGCATCTTTGGAGAACCCCAAACTAGGTTTTGAGCTTTAAGCTCATGAATGTTGATAGATTAAGAGATAAAACATAAATTTATACACCATATCAGGAACACGACATTGCTATTTAAACTTGATATCTTTGCCATCACCCTTGATAATGTATGTAGCACCTATGCCATTGTTTTGTATTCCATCTAACTAAAGATAATGGAGGTAGAAGAGGATATTGAAACTATTTATTCATGTCATTAATATAATTAGAGTATTAGTGTTGGAGGCAAGAAATATTTGAGTGTTAATCTAGGATATATAAGGGTTGATAAGATAGCTTGTAGTTGTGGAAACTAGGAAACATTATGATAGATACAACTTAGTGTGAATTATTGAGTCATTTGAGTCTTGACACACTTATAATCTCCATCTATTTAAAATGGTTGAACTAAGTTTCATACTAGTGTTGGGTACTAAATTGTGAGGACTATTCATTGAGTTTAAAGGCCATTCTTCTATATTATTGTTGTAGGTCCTTTGAAGTTTAGATGTTTCTTAAGTGGCCTTATTGATGCATTTTTTGTTTTTTTCTAAAAGGATATTATGTTAGGACCTCACTTGGAGCCATATCAATGCCTCTACATAATTGTTGCTTGGCGATGATATTTTGATTGCTTCGTGTTGCCCTATACTTTGATGTGACTAAGCTTACCATTTACTGATTATGTTGTTATATGCATAATTTCTAGTTATAGATTTGATTTTGGAAAGGTTAGTAATTGTTGGTATCAAATTGGGTGTGACAATAAAACTTGAATCTTATTTGATGGGTAAGTACAAAAAGATGGGGGACTAAAAAGTAGCCACAATCACTTTTTGGCCCATCTAGGACATAATGCGCTTGCATTTTATTTGACATAAAAAGTAGATTGTGTAGAGGCTAAGCTCATTTAAACTTGGCCTCCCAACACCCCATAGCAAACCACAAGCTAAGTAAAGTGCACATGTGTTTTGTATTTGATCAAATCATTACCAAAATATTGCCATGACATCTTCAAGGTCAAGGAGGTAGGTAGTGTGTTAATTTTTTGGTAAAAAATTAATTAAATAATAATAGAGAAGTTTTTTTTATTTAATTTTGTTTAGTTTTCATGTATTTAAAACCTCCCACAAATTCATGATTCGAACCCTAGTGAAAAAAAATCACAACAAACTCCAACAATGCCTCGAAATCCTCCCAAGATGCAAGAAAAAATTCTAAGGAAAATAGAAAACAAAAATAAATAACTTTAAACATTAATTGAAAAGTTGAAAAATATGAATGGAACAACCTCCCATCGTTCTACCCTCACCACTTCATTGGAATCTATCATATGTCACATAGATTTCGTGAGTGACCAAATTGACACCTGGTCAAACAAGAGGGAATAAACAAGAAAATTCTACGATGAAAAATTATCCAACAAAGTAAAACAAAAAATATTGAAATCCAATTTGTGTGCATTATTCATTGACCCATGAACTAATGAACCCCCTTTGTTGGTGTAATTAAATGTTTTGTACCTTGTCCTAGGTCTTGATTACACCTTAGTTAAGTTTACTTAGGGACCACATAGGAGGTTGTTGGAGATTTTTCACCTTTGGTGGAGTTGACATCTCATTACTTTATCATTTCCACATTTTGTGGACACATCATGTGATTATCTCTCCACCTTTTGTGGGAGATCCACCTTTTGTGGTGATTATCACATTATCACCTTTCCACTTTAGGTGGAGTGATAACCTTTCATTGTTGTCACAAGTCATAAGATTACGACACTTGTCATAATCTTATGCCCTTCTATGTTCTCACCTTGGCTATATATCCAAGGGGTCTCCTATGTACTATTTGCTCATTACATTCTATCATATTGACAGAATACAGTTTATTCTTGTCATCTTGTCTCTATCTCTCTTATTCTTGTGCTTTCTATTAGGCCTCTAGATCTTGGGTGGCTACCTTCATAGCCAATTCTTACATGGTATCAGAGCTTTTGGAGTGCCTTTAGTTAGTCTTTTGGAGAGATTTTTGGAGGGTTCCATTTTTGGCCTTATGTTGCAGGTGCATATTGGGAGCTTGTTGCATCAGATCTGAGCTCACCATTGCATCCAGAGTGTCCAAGATAGTCAGATTTTCCTTTTGTTTCATCTCAGTTGGATATCGGAGGCCAAATCTACAAAGGGTTGAAGATCGGAGGTGGTTGCCAGATCCAGGAGGTAGCTACCACTTTGGAGCATTTTCAGCGAAAAAGGACACTGCCATTGTGTTCAGAAGGGTCAAGAACCTATAAATCGACTGTCAATTCGTCCAAATCGGAGCAAGTTGTCCGTCGAGGCAAAAAAAAATTTAGCAGGCCGGCCGTACGGCCAACTTGCACAGTCGGTACGATTTTATTTCAAAAAAAATATTACTTTAATATTTTCTGCGAAATTGTTTTTTCAAAAAATCAAAATTTGTTTTATTTCGCACTTCAAATTTCGGTTTTAATATAAAAATAAAATATATATATATTGTGGCTACAAGTCTATTGTGACGGCAGGCCATTCATAGACTGTACTGGTAATTCAAGGGAAACAGCGGCCACCAGATTAATTATTACGGCCCCCGCTGCCCCCGCGTCCTCTTTACACCGCAGCACTACCCCAGAGGCTGTCAAAATACAAACCGGAAAACTCCTTCGGCGTGCGATATTTCTGAATTTCGCTGATAAAAAATCTCTGACTACACACAAAACCGTGGTCCACGGGCAGTAAAATTTTAACATTTCGGCCCATTGGAATATAACGCAATGAAGAATATTCGCAAAGTTTTTCCGTTAAGAGTAACGGCAACGTGACGGGCATAATGGTCGTCAATTCAATCTCCTCTTTTGCTGACGCCAAGATTGCGCTTAGGGTGACGCCATCGGCTTTTGAAATTTTGACTTCTACCACTGAGTTTTCGCTTTGGTAGCTCAACTTCCGAGGCTCATATCTTGGTCATTTTGAGGGCCTTTTGAAAATTTTATTTGGGCTTAATTTTGTGTACATCGTAGTGGTGAAGTTATTTTATGATTTTGGTACATGGATTTTCCAGAAAATTGGATTTGTCTCAGATCTTGCTCGATTGTCACCGTTTTTGCAACTTCCGGGGCTCCGTTCAGGCTCATACGAACTCCTTTTCAGGTGCCATTTTTTTGAAAGTGCATGATTTTTTCTGAACTTCACAGTGGTGCTATCAGTTTGTAGTAATTGTGATCAGAAATTGTACTTTCAGCACTTGGTCATTTTTGGCCTATTTTGGGCATTTGTAAAGTTAAGATCTCAGTTTGATCTTTTGTATCAGTTATTTGAGTCTGATGTAGCCTACTTAAGGCTGTTGTAAAACACTAAAAATTAGAAGCCCACTTTGCTTGGCTTGCAAGTGGCCATTGTACACGCACTAATTATAAAGTGCCAAATCATCTTTTTTTGGGGGGGGGTTCTTTGATTGAGTGAATTTGGGGGGGTGTCTTGAGTGCTTGTGCCTCTCTCTCTATCTTTTTCTCTTTCATTTTGCTGCTATGGGTTCTCCTAAGTTTCCCTTGTTAACTCCACATAATTATGCTTCTTGGAAAATTGATGCATGGAGTAAGTTAATGGAAAAAGGATTAACTCATTATATTGATGGAACTGTTGTTGCACCATCTGACCCTCAAGCTAATCCTGTTGCTCATTTGGATTGGCTCACTAAAAATACTATGGCTCTTGGAACATTAAGGAAATATGTATCAAAAGATCTAATCTTTCAAATTGATAAGTGTAAAACAATTAAAGAAGCTTGGGAAAGGTTTGGTCAATTGTATGGCCAAGTTGATGAGATTAGAGGTTATCAACTTGACAATGATCTCACAATGTTAGATCCCAAGAATTTTGATACAATCCAAGACTATGTCACTAAGGCAAATGAGCTAAGAGCACAGCTTAAGGATTGTGGCATTGATAAGAAGGATGCATAGTTGGTCTACAATTTGTTGGGAAAACTTCCATTAGAATATGCAGCATTTGTTTCTAGCTTCCAAACCCATTGCTTGACAGTAGGTAGTTCTTTCACTATGCCTACATTTGATGCTTTTACAGAAATGTTGATGTTAGAACAAGCAAAGTTGGTAAGCATGGGGATTCTCAAGTCTTCAAAGTCCAAAGCTTTGGTGGCTAATCAAGGGAATCAAGGGACTCAAGGAAAGGGTTCCAATAAGAAGCAGAAGCAATCTAATTCAAAGAAACAAGAAGATAAAGCACAATCATCCTCTCCAAAACAAGGGAATTCTTCATCACAAGGAAATTCTACATCTTCTCCCAAGAAGGGAAGTTCAAGCAAGAAGGAGAGACCAACTTGTTCATATTGCAAGAGGGTTGGTCATGATGAGCATCATTGCCACACTAAGCAAATTGATGAGTTGACAAACATCATCAAGAAGAATAACATCAATTTGCCATCTGCCTACAAAAAGAAGGATTCATCTCCTTTCACTTCCTCACAATCAAAAGGCAAAGGGCAAGCATTTGTGGCTACTTCAAGTTCTTCACAGCAATGGATACTTGACTCGGGTGCCACTCATCATATGGGTTCTTCAAGGGAACAGTTTTCTTCTTTGGAGCAATCTAAGGTACCTCACATCTTCATAGGAGATGATACTCAAGTGGAAGTTGAAGGCGAAGGTTCAGTTGCCATGGATAATGGAGCATTTGAGAATGTTCTCTATGTTCCTAACTTGAGTGCCAATCTTCTCTCAATCTACCAAATCACTCACTTTGGAGATGGCAAGAAAGTTGAGTTTCTACCAGATTCAGTTGTGGTTAAAGAACTTAAGGATGATGTCTTAGTTGCAGTGGGACAAGCCAATCACAACACACGGCTTTACTCATTCTCCCACTTTGTACCTAAGTCTCCTTCTACAGCTTTGCTCACTCATTCAAATTCAGAAAGCAAGCTATGGCATGAGCGGTTTGGACATATCAATTACCGCTATCTTCAGCAGCTTAGCTCCAAGGCTATAGTTACAGGACTACCTCAAATCAGCTTTTCAGAAGGTGTTTGTTCAGGTTGCTCCATGGGTAAGCATCCAGAAGAGAAGTTTGAGAAAGGGAAGTCTTGGAGAGCTTTACAAGTTCTTCAGTTGGTTCACAGTGATGTAGCAGGTCCATTTCCAGTGCCATCATTTAGCAAGGCTCACTATGTCCTCACCTTCATTGATGACTACTCTTGCTTCACATGGGTCTACTTTCTTGTTCACAAGAGTGAAGTGCTTGATAGATTTCTTACCTTCAAGGCTCATGTTGAGAAGCAATCAGGGAAGCAAGTCAAGATTCTTCACACAGACAATGGAAGGGAATATGTGAACAATAGACTTGAGGAATTTTGTACTCTTGAGGGGATTGATCTTCAACATTCAGTTGCATACACTCCACAGCAGAATGGTGTAGCTGAAAGAAAGAATAGAACCCTTAAGGAAATGGCTAGCTGCATGATTCATGCTTGATCTCTTGGTCCTCAATTTTGGGCAGAAGCTATCAGTTGTGCCACTCACATCCAAAATTGGGTTCCCCATAAAGCTTTGAAGGGTATGACTCCTTTTGAGGCTTGGTGTGGTAGAAAACCAGTTGTGAGACACTTCAGAGTTTTTGGTTGTCCAGCTTGGGCACAAATACCTCCAAAGAAGTGCAAGGCATTGGAACCTCAGAGTAGGCCTTGCATCTTTGTTGGATATCCTGAAGGTGTTAAGGCATATAGAATTTTGGATCCAGAGACACATGAGTTATTCATTGAGAGGAGTGTTCACTTTGAGGAAAGCTCTCCTAGCTTGACCTCTAATCCTCCTCTTCCTTCCTCCATAGTGGAAAGTGATGATAGTGACTCTGATGATGATTCTTCCTCAACTTTGACTCGCAAGATCACAACTTCGCAGGGTCCACTTGTAGTTGAGGCATCTCGTCCTTCATCTCCTACTAGACCTCATTGGGCTCGACAGACTCTTGAGTCAGTAGGTTCTCTTGTTGGGGATCCTTCAGATACTTGAAGGACTCGGTCACAACATCAGAATTTTCCACATGCTTATATTGCTAGTGCTTCAGATCCACAATCCTTTAAGGAAGCTTCAGGCATTCCTGAATGGGATTCAGCAATGGAGGAAGAGTATAGTTCCTTGATGAGGAACAACACATGGGATTTGGTTCCTCTTCCTAAGGGAAGAAAGATGGTTCGATGTAAGTGGATCTATCGGACTAAGTATGCAGCAGATGGAAGTGTGGATAAATACAAAGCTCGGCTTGTGGCAAAAGGTTTCTCACAGGTTCCAGGTGTTGACTATACTGAGACCTTTGCACCCATTGCTAAGATGAACTCCATTCACTTGACACTCGCTATTGCTGCAACTCATGGTTGGGTTGTACATCAGATGGATGTGAAGAATGCATTTCTTCACGGGGATCTTCATGAGGAGATTTACATGGAGCAGCCACAGGGATTCATACAGGATTCTTCATTGGTTTGCAGATTGAGGAAGTCTATCTATGGCCTCAAACAGGCCCCTAGGGCTTGGTATGCCAAGATGGATTCCTTTCTTCTCTCAGCAGAATTCACGAGGTGTCATTCAGATCCGAATGTCTACATTCTGAAACAGGATGATTCCCACTTGCTACTTGTGCTCTATGTTGATGATTTGATCATTACAGGGAGTACCTCATCCATCATTGGCAGTGTCAAATCTGGTTTGCAAGACAGATTTGCTATGACCGACTTGGGCCTTTTGCACTATTTTCTTGGGATTGAGATCACACAGTCAACTTCTGGGATTTCTCTTTCTCAGCCCAAGTATGCTCTTGATCTTCTAGCTCGGTTTCACATGGCTGATTGTAAGCCTGCACCGACTCCCTTTCTTTCAGGAGTCAAGCTTGAGGCTAAGTGTTCTACTCCACTTGTTGATGCCACTTTGTATCGTCAGCTTGTTGGGAGTCTCATTTACTTGACTCACACACGCCCTGATCTATCCTTTGCAGTTGGCATGGTTTCACGCTTTATGCAGGAACCACATGAGCTTCATTGGAAAGCTGCCAAACGCATCTTGCATTACATCCAGGGTACACATCATCATGGGATTCATTATACAGCAGGTACAGGACTTACCTTGGTGGGATATACAGATTCTGATTGGGCTGGCGATATTGATGATCGTAAGTCCACTTCTGGCTACAGTTTTCATCTTGGTTCTGGCCCCATTTGTTGGCAGAGTAAAAAGCAGCATGCTATTGCTCTTTCTTCGACTGAGGCTGAGTATCGAGGGGCTGTTAATGCCGCTACTGAGGCTATTTGGCTTCAGAATATTCTCACTGAGTTTGGATTCAATCTTCCTCGTCCTACAGTCATTCATTGTGACAATCAGAGTGCCATCCAGATCTCGAAGAATCCGGTTCACCATCAGAGGACCAAACACATAGAGATTCATATGCACTACATTTGGGAGCTGATACAGGAGCAGGTCATCGATTTGCAGTATTGTCCTACAGCAGAGCAGGTTGCAGATATCTTCACCAAACCCTTCACTGAGAGTATCTACCATAATTTGCGAGCTCTCTTGGGGGTGCGGGATGTTTCTTCTGAGGAGGTCACTTGACTTCTTCATTCTCTCTTATGGGGGGGCTTTTTCCTCACTCGAGGTTTTGCCTTCTCATCTTTTTCAGTTTTTGTTTCATCTCTCTTTTGGGGGGGAGTTTTTTCCCACGTGGTTTTCTCCCTTTCTCCGCTTTATGAGAGATTGCATTGCATTTGTACATGGGTACCTAACATGGCCTCGTAGCCGGGACCCATCTTGCATTGTTTACTTTTGTGTACATTCTCCCTAAGTTGCACTTAAGGGGGGGTGTTGGTGTAATTAAATATTTTGTACCTTGTCCTAGGTCTTGATTACACCTTAGTTAAGTTTACTTAGGTACCACATAGGAGGTTGTTGGAGATTTTCCACCTTTGGTGGAGTTGACATCTCATGCCTCATCACTTCCACCTTTTGTGGACACATCTTGTGATTATCTTTCCACCTTTTGTGGGAGATCCACCTTTTGTGGAGATTATCACATTATCTTTTTCCACTTTAGGTGGAGTGATAACTTTTCATTGTTGTCTCATGTCATAAGATTACGACACTTGTCATAATCTTATGCCCTTCTATGTTCTCACCTTGGCTATATATCCAAGGGGTCTCCTATGTACTATTAGCTCATTACATTCTATCATATTGACAGAATACAGTTTATTCTTGTCATCTTGTTCTCTCTCTCTTATGCTTGTGCTTTCTATTAGGCCTCTAGATCTTGGGTGGCTACCTTCATAGCCAATTACACTTTTAAACAAAAAACAACATTTTTCAAAAAGTAACGTTTGTGTCGTACAACATAAATTTTTTTTCTATAAAGGATTAAATTTTAATTTTTGGAATATAGATTCTCAACATTAATATCTAGGGGAAGGATATTTTTTTCATAATTTTTTGTTGAATATTTTTTTAAAAAATTAATTTTTGAAGTCACTATAACTATAATTCGACTATACATGTGTGTCACACAACCTAACTTGTTGTGTATATATCAAAATCCAATTTTACTTTTTTTGGGTGAAACAAGGACATCAATATCTAGGGAAAGGGTATTTTTTGAATTTTTTTTACAATGGTTTACTATTTTTCCACCTTTGCACTTGACAAAGAACTTGATGTTCCAAAAAAAAACCTATGCTTAGTAAAAATTAAAAAATAAATGCATGATAAAATGAAAATATGTCAAATCTATACTAGTTGGGAAGCTTGTTTTGAGGGCTACAATCTTGAAAAAATATAAATTTTAAATGATGTTATTAATCCCTCAAAAGGTAAAGAAAATGTGGTTTTTTGCCAACATTTTGATAGGTGTGAAGGAGAATCCATTGTGGGTATGATTTAATGCTAGAGGGGTTCTATCCAAGATGGTTTGATCTAAGGGGGTCTTATCTATCCCTCTTCAATTAAAACCATTTAGATGGAGCCTCTCAAGACTTAAATCATTAGTTTTTCTAAAAATAGTGATTTTAGGCAAAAATCAACATGTCCCAAAAGTGAGACACACTATTGTGGTAGCACCCAACAATGTCCTGTAGTGTGAATTCTTGGTAGAACTTCTCATACCAACTTTCAAAATCCTTGAATCTGAATTCATGTGTTTCATTGCTGGTACTGGATCCCCATGGTATCATGACATATTTATCTACCTTAGTAGAGGAATCCTTCCATTTGATATCACCTCAAACCTTAAGAAGACCTTTTTCAAGAAGGCATCCTGATTCATGATTGTAGGTGATACCATTTACCACCAAAGTATTGAAGGAATACTACTACGATATCTTAACCAGGAGGAAGCCTTAACTACTTTAACCAAAGTTCACAAGGGCATATGTGGTTCCCATTCTAGTAGTATGACTTTAGCTAAGAAGTCGTTGAGGACAGGCTACTATTGGCTAACTATGGAAAGGGAAGCTCATTAATATGTGCAGAAGTGTGTCTAGTGCCAACAACATGGAGATCTGATTCATGCTCCAGCTCAAGAATTGTCACCAATAATCACACCTTAGCCTTTTTCGCAATGGGGACATGACCTCATAGGAAAAATCACTCCAACCTCATCCAATGGCCACAAGTTTATCATGACCACCATTGAGTACTTTACTAAGTGGGTTGAAGCCATTCCTATGACTTACATAATGGGGAAGCAAATTGCCAAGTTTATCTTGAGCTATTTGATCTACCATTATGGTGTTTTGCAAACCCTTATCTTAGATAATGGAACTCCCTTTAAGAATTAGGATGTGAAAGAGCAATGCCAAAGATTCAAAATCCAACACCGATTCTCTACCCTGTATTATCCCCAGGGAAATGGTCAGGCTAAGGCTACATACAAGACCATTGAAAAGATCCTAAAGAAAATGTTCAATGAAGCTGGTCGTGAATGGCATCTGCAATTGAATCCTACTCTTTGGGCCTATCGAACCAGTATCTACACACCAACAAGTGCAACCCCTTTCTCTTTGGTCTACAGATCAGAAGCCATCTTTCTTATCGAGGTTGAGCTCCCATCATTGTGAGTGTCACTGTAGAACCTGATTACCGATGAAGAATATAGAGTATCTTGACTGAATGAGCTAGAATTCTTGGATGAGCATCATCTTAATGCTCTTAATCACTTGCAAGTATATCAAAACCAACTAAAACAAAGCTACAACAATAAGATCAGATGTCGGTCTTTCTAGGTAGGGGATCTTGTCCTAAAACAGAATGAAAAAAAATCTACCAAATCATAATAGTAAAGGAAACTTTGAGCCTAATTGGTTGGGTCCCTTTGTCATCACAACAAGCTATAGATTAGGAGCATACCAATTGTCAACACCTGAAGGTGAACCCTTACATGATCCAACTAACAACTTGCATCTCAAAAAAATTTATGCCTTGTCTTAAAGGTTGTGAAATCTAAAATACAAAAAAATCAAAAAAAGATCAAAATCCAAAAAAAATGAGAAAAAGGATTTAAAAAAGTAAAGAAAAAAAATTGTCCTCTAGTGAAAACCACTTCAATGGCTTTGGTAAGTGTACCTTTGTGAATAATCTGAAAATAGGAAATCTTGTGTAAATAAAGTGTACCAATTCATTCTTAGCTCCTTTTATCCCAATTATTCTTTTAGTAATTATCTATTCTTACTTATTCATCCCATCACTCCCTATCCCAAGTCTCATGCATCATATTTTGATGTGAATTATTGTATCCCCTTAGTAATTAATTTGGTGCATATACCAAGGTTATTTCCTTATCCCACCTATATTGAGAAGCCCCATTCACAAATTGCCATGACTCATGAAGCAGCTCCTGTATGTCTGAATGCCATCAAAAACCTTAAAAACATTCATATAAATCCTAATTAAAAACTAAAATATCTTATAATCTTATCAAAATCCAAAACATCCAATCTTTATAGCCAAAACCAAAAATTGGGTGGTAAAATCCCAGAGAAGTGGGTAATTCGGAAAAATCTAAAAAATTCAGAAGTCAAAATCCAAAACATCCAAAACGATACCAAACCCTTAAGGCAGTCAACATCAAAAATACTTAACCGCGTCAAACTATGTCACCTCGAGTTTGAACGAGAAAGGCGTCATCTTTATTTAGCCCCCAGATAATTCCCAGCCTGAGTTCGTTTAAAATAACCGGCATCTCAAATTGTTCCATTCCATTGTCACGGCGATGCCGTGTTTGTAAACCATGGTGTATCTTTAGCAATGCGGTGGTTCGGATTATCTCCGACGATCCCTCACAAATTCTCTGGTAGATAGTCTTAGGCGGCCCCGGTCAAAACTCAAAAATCCCAAAACATCCAATAATCTTTATAAATAAAGATTTGAAAAATCAAAAAATCCCTAAACATTTGAAAATAAAAAACACAAAAAACATTAGAAAGCATTCAAAAGACCTAAATAGCCTCAAATATCCTAGAGAAAACCCTAAACAACCTCAAACAATTGAAAACATAAACATTCACATAAACTTTCAAAAAGACCAAAAGAACCCCAAAACATTTTCAAAAATACCAAACACATTGAAATATTCTAGAAAAATCCAAAACCACCCATCCCATCTCACTTTCACCCCCAATAAACCTCCATCCATAATAAATCAATTGTCACCTTCAACCTTTGGGTGAAACAAATAGAAAACAAGTGTAGCAAGTCGTAAAGTGAAAATGTAAGTGTTAAAATATAAAGTCTAAATCATAGGTAAATATGTCAGTGAAGTTTATATCAATGACTTATCATTAGCATCATCATCCTACATCAAACAACCCTTGATCAACATGTCCTAGGATTTATCTTTCCTGCAATGGACATCAATATCAAAAATCACCTTAGCTAAATTTAAACAGGAAAGAGATATATATAACACTGACTGTTTGTCTTTGATCTTTTCTTACAATTTATCTTAATGACCCATTCCAAGGACCTCTCGATGATGTCTATCAAAATGATTTAGAGAGAGAGGAATGGGGCATCAATCATTATCTTTCATTTGTTGTGCTTGTGGATACTCGATATGTAAAATAATCTTGGAACATACTTGCTTAGTTGTGTAGGGAAGTTGTTTGTAGTACATTGTTGACTATTGTGTGTGCTTTGGTCCAATATATTATAAACTTCTAACTTACATTCCAACAAAGTTTCCATATGTCAAGGTGTAAACAAGAACTATCCTATCTGTTTACAAAGTCAAAGTCTATTACACTAGATACAACATTGTCCTGGTTATCAATACCTTGATGCATCGTGTCTATGTGTTATATGAAACAATAGGCAATGACGAAAAATCCCAATCCCAAGAAATGAGCAAATCATCTTCCTGTATTTGACATCATCATGCATTTCTCATCACCATCTCTAATAAAGTCTTAGTGGATCATAGAATTGTTGGATATTTTGAGTCAATCATCAAAATCAATGGTTATAAACATCTTGTTTCTTCTATCTTCTCTCTGTGCTAACCTAGTATCATGACAATCAACAAAAATATTATCAATGCATCCATCCTGCATCCACAAATCATCATCATGCATAAATCATTAGCATAATCACAACATATCACATCATACATTCTGCATCATTATTATCATTTGAGTTGTGATAAATAATATAGATTTGTTTTTCTAAACATCTTAAATTGTTGCATCAGATATCATAAACATGCACTGTATTATCATATCATAAACATAAACATCTGCATTATCCATCCATACAACCATATGCATCCATGATTATCTCATAGAACTGCATAGAAAATACATAAAAAAGAAATATATCCACAACATTTGCATACATAATCATAGCATAACATTTGCATATCATATCATATCATCCATCCCATAACATGTTGGAAAAAAGATACTGAAAAAAATAATATAACATTGCATCCACCCATATCATTACATCTCATGTATCATCACATATCACATAAGCATTAGTAAAGTGAATCCATACAATCATAAGCATGAAATAAGATGAACACATCATATCAAATTTGTATCTATATCATACATATATAATGGACTTCATGGTACAATATCTAGATTAGTGTATGTATATCGATCATAAATACAATATCTACGAGGCTATCAAAAAGGAGCCCATGAATGTATATATGTATCAAAGAATAGGGCAAAAAAATCAAAAAGTGTTTGTACACTTGAGCTATCCTTGGTGGCTGCTCCCCTCTTTGGCCTATCTCTCTAGCAGATCCTCAGCCTTAGGTTGTGCATCACTCCTTTGTGAGTATTCAAGCTATCTAAGGGGTGCTAGAACATCTCATTGATAGTGCATCCTGTAATAGGCTACTTCAGTCACCATCTCTCTATAGCATGGCAGATATAGTCCTACCCTGTGTAGTTGTCATCTCCTCCATCTGCCAGCAACAACCGATCTCCTGATCTCTCTCAGTATTCATAGCCTATACCTACTGCCTTGCATGGTCTCTCTCTACTATAATGGCCTCCACCTACTATATGGCCTAGTCCCGCTTAGCAGTGATCACCAAAATCTACTGGCGAGCCTGATTCTACTCACCTATGATAACCTACACCTACTGCTGTAGCTGCTGAATCTGTAAATCTCAAGGATCTAGTGGTGGTGGATGAACGGGTTGCTACTACACTAGCTACTACTATCCCACTGGTGGTGCCAAGGGAATTTTTCCATCTTGGCCATCTTGGCTGCCCTGTCCCCTGCCTACTCCCCTCCCTCTAGGTCTCCCTATGGAGGAGCACCCACTGGATTTGTCAACCTGTGAGGGGGTGTAAACCATGCATCATAAGTAGGTTTTTTTTGCGCATCCGCTTGTCCTTGATCATAAGCCCATGGCTGGGAAACCAACTGCCAAAAACCCTCAACCACCTCTAGAGCTGGGATAGTAGGTCCCCATGTGGGAACATCTCAAGTTGATCTTGCAAATATAGCTTTGTAGGAATCATCCTGCCTATCCTACTGCTCACCAAATTGTCGTGCCACCCAGTCTGGTAGATATCTCTCTATGATCGTGTGTTTTGACCCTGCATATACTTGGTCTATCTAGCAAAGAAGAGCTGCTATGTATCATCATACCATATTGGTATCTTCAACTAGGGTCACCATCTAAACACTGTCATATCATCCAGTACCCATCACCAGTACAGAAGTCCAAGCTGCCATGTATGCTGAAGAGTGATGGAACCTCTATACCGCCAAACCACAGGATCATCTAGCTCAACATTGGCCATCTACACAATTGGTCTGAGCACTACAATATGCTTCCAAGCTTAAATATGAAGCAAGGTAACCCCTGTGCCAATAGCTTTGTCATCACAATAGATGAAGTCATGCATATCATGACACAATGAGGCTAGTATCACTGGCCGCTATGCAAATAATGTACTCCTGTGTACCATCTTGTGCCATGCCAAGCCCTATCCTGGGATAAATCCTCTACTTTGTCGGTCAGGAGCAAACAAACCAAAAATGATGGATACAATGATCAATCAAAATGTGGGAACCTGACCTCTATACATCTCAAGGTCAATCTATGAAGTGACTAGAATGAGGTCCTCAATCTCCATCACCTCATGGCAGGCATTGTATTTGGTGTTGACATCATAAATCACATTCTCGCCATGTATCGACAAACACAATATCTGCCATACATTCTCTAAAGTCACTGTTACCTCACCTGTTGGAAGGTGAAATGATGAAGTCTCATTGTGTCATCACTCACATAGTATGGTCATCATAGCTAGATGTGTCTGAACAATAGGCATGTATGCAATGTACCATAAACCAATCTCCCCTAGGTTCTCCTGGCACAACTTGGATAAATCACCAAGTCTCTCAAAAACTATGGGCCAATGCTCACAAGACATCAGGGGTGGAATGACCTCCTGCACCCATGATGTGCATGACATCAAAATTTTAAAAAAATGACTTATTTTAGAATTTTTAGCTCAAAACTCACAATAGCATCACTGTATTTTAAATTTCAAATTGTTATGCCTGAAGGAATTTCAAATTTCAAATCACAAATCACATCGCTAAACACATATTCGTCATGATTTACACATTGGAAACCTTAACCCTAATTTGAAAATCGCAAAGTGTGTCGCTATAAACATGTGTCACAATTTAAAAATTGGAAACCCTAATTCTAAATTGTGAACTGCATCGCCAAACACATATACGTCACTAAAATTCATTTTAGCATCACTGATTCTAATTTTAGCATTGCTATATAGCAACGCCGCCAAAGTTTCAAATTCAAAAAATAATAAATGCATCAAAAATTCAAATTTTAAATGAAGTTTCGAGTTACATACCATTGGTCCTGAGCTTAGAAGTCATTGGTACTACCGAACCCAGTTAGAAATGTGTCATGGGAGCTCTTGTCGCACCATTTCATCAAATGGTCAGAGCTCAAAATAACAGGAATTCTCTAAGGTGTGAATACACAAATGAATTGAAAGTGACCCTTCTTGGCTTATTTATGTTAGAAAATTAGGGTTTTCTGCCCTAATTTAACCTTCAAGCTAGGGTTTATCATCATTTTCACCAATTTTTCCAAAATGGAGCTTATTTTGCATCGTTTTTTGTGTTTTTGACATATTTCTTGCATCCTAGAGACTTTTGGGACCCCTGAGGCAACTTTTCACCTTTATCAAGAAATCAAACCAAAATCCAAAATAGTCATCTAATTTCTCAAGGGGGTAGGGAATCAACTTTATCCTTTAGTAGTGGGGCATCTAAAAATCAGAAATTTTTTATTTTTTGATTTTGGTAGCAGTTTTTAATCCAAAAAGCATCAACCTTTCAACTGAAGTAGCAGGTACCTCACTTCAAAGAGGGGGAAAATGTAGACATTGAAAAATTTCCTAAATGATATCATGCACTCAAATCAGGTATACTAACATCATTTCCTCTCAAATCCATCCTCTTTTCACTTAATTAATTGGATTAACCTAACTATTTAATTAATTGTGTCATTTTTCATCTATTAACCTAATTCATCAAATTAGGTTAATTCACCCCCTTTCGTGCTAACATTTCATCTCATTAAATAAAATAAATCAAACTATTTAATTTAATTCCCTAAGTCTTCATATTTAATTAAATAACCCCAAGTTATTTAATTAAATGTCATTTCACCATTCCCTATTCATTAAATCATTTAATTTAATGAATATCACTTTTAATTCTTCTAATTCTCCTAATTGTATGATTAAACCTTGTTTAATTAGCAATTATCTAATTAACCCAATTCCTCCCACTTGCAAAGGAATATTCTATTCCTCCTTTGCATAATTTAATTTAGTTTTAATTAACTAAATAACCATTTTCCTCACCCATGAGAATATTCCAAAGAATATTCTCTCTCCTCCAAACATTTGAAAAAGGGAATATTCTCACTTGGCTTCTTGAGCAATCTAAACTTGAAACCTCTTGAGCAAGTTAACTTTTGACCTCTTAAACAGGTCAAAAGTGTGTTTGTTTGGAAGGAATGAGAACCCTTGATTAAATCTCATCTTGCATTCTCACTCGTTGATGAGAATCCATGATCCATGCCTCCCATTTCCTCCATCCTTGACCATTGATTAATATTTTTCAATCTCAACCCTCCATTTCTCATTTGCTTTCCTATAAATAGAACACTATTTGGAGACAAATGGATCCATCTTTCAATTTGAAAACTTATGTTGTTGGAATCACTCATACTCACACTTATCGTTTGTCATATTTAGCATATTTTAGTTCTTTTTTAGCTGCATATTAGCTTTAAGCTTCCATTAATGGCTTCCATGCATCCATTTAACTAGTTTGTAGATTATGGTTTGAATTTTTTAGCTTGGAATCCACTTAGATTAGCTTAGATTTTTCATATTTAGATTATTTTAAACATAAAATCATGTTAATTTAGCTTGCATCATGTTCAATTTAGCATAAATCATGTTTCCATCCACATATCACAATGGTTTAATCGATTCTTTTCAATAGAATCGATTGTAATAGGCTCACTAATCATGGGATTGGGAAAGGGTCATTGTTCCACAACAACACGACACCAATTCCAAAACGAGATAAATTTTAAATGGGTTAGAGTAGACATTTAAATTCTTTCATAGTTCATTATGTTTAGTTTAACTTTCATTTGAATGATCTTGTTTAATATTGAGTATTAGTGGCTATGTTATGCTTCGATTCTTCATGAATCAAGCATAATCAACCCATACTAGTATCCTTGGCCGACAATGTATATATACATATACATATACATATACATATACATATACATATACACATACATACATACATACATACATGTACATATATATATAACCTCTTGAACAATAAATCAAATAACTATTTTCTTATTGACCAAAAAATATATACATAAAAAAGTTCAAAATAAAAAACCTTAGTTATTCTCTCTCTCTCTTTATATATATATATATATATATATATATATATATATATATAAACCCAAATGGATAGATACAAAAGTATATATTTGTGTATTCATACATTAGTGTATATCATCTTAACAAAAAAAAAAAATATAACACTATAGGGAATGTAAATTAAACTAAGATAAATTGTAACACCCCTCCTTTTTGTACTCTGATAATTAGGCAATGTTTTCCTATGATATGCTTCGATCATGTTAACATGTGAATCAATGATGCTTTATGCTTTGATTATGTTAATAATGTTAGCTTTGTCAATTAGTGATATTGTATTGGTGAAGGGGACGGGGTTGTATCACTCGCTTGCGAGTGCCCTATGATTCTGAGATTTCCTCTTCATGGTGTGTCTAATCATATTATGTATATATGCACGTTCGACAGGCTCTTTGTTGCAGGTTGGCAGGTATATGACATCGACTCCACCTGGTTTCCAGGTCTGAGCGTGTCCATTGATCAACGGAAATTAATTGGGAGATAGTAGCTAGGTTTTCCGAACCAAGTCGTCACCCTAATCGTAGCATGTTGTTGGGTCGTCATTGGGGTCAGTTGTTTTATCTTGGTCAGTTCCCTTTGAGTGGTTATTTAATTTCAAGTTAAAGTTTATTTAATGGCTTGCGTAGTCTAATTAATGACTAAATGTGTTTAGTTGCAAGCTAAAAGTGAATAAATAGCTTTTGAAAATTATAAATGAATGTTTTGTCCTATAGAGTTATTGGAAAATTAGTGATTAATTAATTAATTTAATTGAATTAATAAAATAATCTAATTTGGAATTAGATTTATTTTATTGATAATTTAAATTAATTGTGTGAATTAGCTTAATTATCCCTTTTGAATTGAAAGTGTAAAAGATTTAATTCTTTTGTTGAAAATAAAATGCCAAAATATTGTGAATTCAATTTGGATATAGAAAATGGTTTAAAGTTAGTAAAAATTCAAATATTTTCTTATGCATGACTTTGGGGTAAAAAGGATATTTTCAAAAATAGTTGACTATTTGGCAAAAGATATTTGTGTTGAAATTGAAATAGGAATTTTGAAATTGAATTTAGTTTGATTTTGAAAGTGAGTTTGCATTTTGGATTGGAATGTAATTAGAATTAGAATTTGAATTAAAAGTAGAATTTGAATTTGAATTAGGGAAGTTTGGAAAAAGGTATATTTTTATTTTAGGGTTTTCTTTTCAACCTCCATGGATTCTTGGTTGGAGTTTTGGGGTGGAGAGGCTTGAAGGAGTGCTTGGAGAAATCTCCATGGTGGAAGCTTACAATTCTTGGAGAAAACATAAGGTTCTACTTTTCTATTCCCTTCCTCTTCTTGCTCAATGGAATGGTTAAAACATAGTTTTAGATTCAACAAAAATGCATGGAAAAACTTGTCAATTTGCAAAATTATAAATGGTTTTGGGAATGGATTCTAATCAAGGAATTTGCACCATGAAATAGGGAGAAAAAAATCAAAGAAAACTCCATTGTTGATTTAGTTTTTATTTTGAAAACCCATTTGTTTATTTGGAAATAAGTTTTATTTTGAAATTTGGGAGTTTGGATTATTGTTTCAGTTTGAGTATGAAATCAAATTTTGGGGTATGGGTATTGTGAATACAACCACATATTTTGGTATATGAAAATACCCACAAACATATATTCATATATTTGTTATTTTTAAGAAATTTTAAAATTCTGATAAAAAATGTTTTTAAAAAATTTATGATTTTCGGGTCTGGTAAAAAAAAAAAAAAACGCAGGTTTTAATTTATTTTAAAAATTTGTTTTTTTTGGGGCGGTGGGAGGTCAAACCCCACCCCCACCGCCTCCACCGCGGCCGTTGCCGGAGGGAGGCGGCGCTGTGTGCGAAGCACACAGCCACCGCCGCCCCCGCGGGGAGGCGGGGCACTATGTGCACCGCACACAGGCTTCGCCGCCCGGAAGGGAGGCGGGCGCTGTGCGCTGAGCGCACAGGCTCCGCCGCCCGGCCGGGGGGTGGGGCTCTACGTGGGGAGCACACAGGCTCCGCCGCCATGGCGGCGGGGGCCTGCGTGCCAGGGCTTCGGCCCTTGGGTTTCTTTAAACAAATGCACTTTTAAAAGTTTAATTCTTTTATTTAATTTAAATCTATTTTATATATATATTAATTATATTATATTTTATATATTATATATAATATTTTAATATTGTATATTATATAAAATATAATATTGTAATATATATTAGATTAAAATAATTTTAATGAGTTCAAATGTAAGTTATGTGAATTATGAGGTTTTTGAATTATAAATTAATTGGAAAATATATGTATAGGTTATTTGTTAAAGTTTATTCAATGGGGGTTATATTTAAAGTTATTTAAATGCTTCAATTGCAAATAAAATATAACTTTGGTTGGTATATTGAAATAATGTTAAATGCCAATCTCGAATTTTTAAACGACCTTGCGATTATTATAATTGCGGTATTGAGAGTAAAGAATGAACTTATTTGTTAACTTAAATGTTTATTTTAATCAAGTGATTTATCTTTTATATATGATCGTGAAATTTAGAGAGAACGGTTGATTTAAATTTTAAACCAGATAGCTACATTATTAAAGTGTTTTGAATATGAGGAGGGTTGTGAAATTTAGAGTAAATGACCTGTTCTTTAAATTTTTTTTTTAACTGTCGTGAAAAGAAATGGGATCAATCGATTGGATAAATGCAAGTCATGAAACTTGTGTTTGAGTGGATTTAGGAAATCCAAATTTTATTTTACTTGATTGCTTGAAATACTTTTAACATTTATTCTTTCTTGTTCGATGTTGGGAGTATAGAGTCATTGTTTGAAGTCTTTCTGATAGGGGATTTGTATCCTGTTGTGGGTTGTCTTTATGAAAGTCAACTTTTGGTGTGTCGTAGAAAATGTGCATAGTTATACCTTGTGGATCACCTGGTTTTCACGAACGGGGATTTGTGCCTCCTTGGGTGTAGGAGAGGGTAATGTGTTTTGGTTTCCTCCAATGTTGGAGTGGGTTTTGTACGTGGTTTTCCTCCAGTGTTGGAGTAAGTCCCGTGTTCTATTTCCTCCTTGGTTGGAGAGGTCATGTTATCTTGTTCTTCTTGTGGGGGTGTTGTCGTTAGGAGAGTGGCTCTTGGTGGGGGTCTGGCACACAAAGGGGCGCCAGGGTAACTCACCTAGAGTTTAACTAAGTGATAAATTAAATGAATTAATGGGGATCTTTCAAACTAATAAGATAATGAATGCCTCTCTCGTGAAGCAAGTGAATGATAAGGCTCGAGATGAGATGAGACGCATAGTTTTGCATGAGGGTCCGGCGCCGATAGAGGCAAGCCAGGGTAACCCAAGATGGGGGTCCGGTAGCCTAGGAAGGTTGAGCTAGGGTAACTCATGGCAATTTATGTATGACACTTTTCCTATGTCGACAGTTAACCAGTTATTGTGTGATGTACATGATCATTATTCTCTGAAAGCATTGTAACTTCGTGTTAAGTGATGTTGTGACTGTTGTGGCTTAATGGCATTGTGGTTGTAGATGTTAAGTGGCTTTGTGATTGTAGTTGTTTCAATTCAGTTTTTGTGTAAGCCTGTGTCTAGTGGTAGATGATCTTGTCTAGGAAAACCTTGTTACTATCTCCTAGCACGGAGGGAGTGGGGCCTTTGGGTTCCACGTGGTCGGGTGGCGTGCATCTTTCCGTTGGTTCTTCTTCATGTTCATGTGCTCGTGATTTCCAGCTAGAGAGCTCGTGGGAATCAGTTGCTTCTCATGCCTTGTTCTTTTAGTTCTTATTGTATCTTTTACCCCTCATTTGTTTCTAGGTGGAATTTGTAATTGTAATTATGAGTTTTGGATTTACCTCATTCGGGGAATGAGTGATGTAACCTTATTGTTTAAATGCTAAATTGGAATCTTGAGGGATTTATTTATCCTTGTTGTAATTTATCTTGAATGGAATGTATGTTGTTTCATTTCCTTAAGTGATTAATGTTTTAGTTTATGTTAATGTTATTTGATGTTGGGTTTTTATGTAATCTTTGTCTCGTGGCCTTAGAGGTTGTTGGCAATATGAATTCACCTTACATGTTATTGCACTTAAACAAAAAAAAAAAATTGGTACGTTTAAGTAGTGAATTGCAACTTCCTCTAGGGTTGCATGGCGGGGCATTACACATGGTATCAGAGCCTAGGTTTAAACACTGGGAACTCTGGGATTATGTTGGACCCATTATGTTGTATGTGCGTAGGTTTGTACTCTGGGCACTATGAGCCCATTGTATTGACCTAGTTGATTTTTCTCTTTCGTGTGGTTTTCCTTTTTGGGTTGATTTCTCTTGTTTGCCCAGAAGTCGTCGTTAAGTGGTATAGGTCCAATGGTGCAGGAAACTAGTGGAAAGGATAGGATCCTCAGTGTAGTGCGCAATGCACCGATATCCTTTCTATTGGAAGAATGCATTATGGACGATTGTGTAGTGTGTGATCGTGATGTGTTGTGTGTGGTGGATGACAATCATTTTTGTTGATTTTCCCACCCTTGCATGTCTTTGGTTGAATGCTTTTGTGAGGATAGGCTCGCAAGCCTACCAAGAAGTGTGTTTTGGTTGTATTCCTTCTTGTTGCCTGGCTTTTTCGTTGTGTAAAGGGTTGAGACCCTTGAGTGGATTCTTGAGTGAGGTTGTAGTGTGTTTGTTGGGTGTATTCCAAGTGCTTGATGTGGCAAGATAGATATAGACCTCTTTCCTTGAGTGCCTTAGTATGGCATTTGTATCTTATGAGAAAATGTTTATGTATTCATGAAGGGTTGTTTCCTAGATCAAACCTTGGGTAAAGGACCTAAGTCCCCAAGTTGCATTCATAATCATGGAAACGTATAATATGAATAGAAAACCATTTTGTAGTATGTAAAAGTTTAGAGAAATAAAGGATTAGTGAAACAGTTGCATGTTAAAGATAAATGCATTATAGGTGCATGTGTTGTTGGTGAGGCTTATAGTCCCCAACTTTATTGTTTAATCTTAAGAAAGTAGGTTGATGAATAGATTATTGTACCTAGATT
>VDFB02035727.1:0-16681 GCA_007258455.2 Sequoia sempervirens | reverse complement strand
TGGGACCTTGCAGATAGAAAGTCTAAGGGGTTGATAAGGCTCTGTTTGGCAGACTCCGTTCTTCTGAATGTGCATGAAGAGAAGACTGCATCTTCCTTGTGGAAGAGACTGGCATCTATTTATCAAGGGAAGTCTTTGGTGAATAAACTGTTCCTGAGGAAGAAGTTGTACACTTTGAGAATGTAGGAAGGAGAGTCTATTGCTGATCATTTGAACGCATTCAACATGCTGATTGCACAGTTAACATCTGTTGGTGTGAAGATTGATGAAGAGGATCGCTGTATGCTGATATTGTGTTCTTTGCCAGATTCATGGGATCACCTGGTGATGGCTATTGGGAGTACAACATCTAGTTTCAAGATGGAAGATGTTGTTGCTTCTTTGTTATCAAGAGATGAGAAGGAAATCTTCCGATGCATGGCGATAGCCCTTGTTGTTAGAGGAAGGTCGAAAAGAGAAAAGGCAAGAAGAAGGACAAGAAATCTAAATCGAAATCAGAGGGGAGATCAAAGTCTCCTGGCAAGAAGTCCAAGGTGAAGTGCTGGAATTGTGGGCAACCTAGTCATGTCCGAAAAGATTGTAAAGAGGAGAAGAAGAAGAAGAAGTATTCTTCTGACAATGATTCTTCTCATAGTGATGCAGACGCCTTCATTGCAGCCTTGGCTGCGTAGGCATCAGATGATGTCTGGCTGATTGATTCTGGAGCATCTTTCCACATGACATCTCATAGAGACTGGTTTACGAAGTACGAAGAATACGATGGTGGAAAGGTGTACTTGGCAAGTGATTCAACGTTGGAAATTGTTGGGCGTGGAAGAGTCAGAATTCAATTCCCTGATGGAAGAGTGAAGGGAATTAATGATGTAATGCATATACCAGGTTTGGCTCGAAACTTACTTCTATTAGTAAGCTGAATGATATTGGAGTGCAAGTCACGTTCTCTGGAAATGGCTGTGTAATGTCCCCATTTTAGCTGACACTGTTTGTCGAGGAGTGAGCCTATTATTTCGATCCTCGTAGGTTGACAGGAGTGTGCAGAGGATCATCTGGGGCAGTTGCTCAGTGTTTGGTAGCTCCAGTGTTGCAGTTGTGTCAGGTTGGGCCTTCGCAGAATCTTCCAGAGTGCATTTTCAGTAACTTTCTATTTTTAGAAAGTTAGGTCAGGCGGAAGCTGCTATTTTGGGCAGGGCACCTGGTTCAACTATTCAGCTCAGAGTCGACCCAGTTTTGCAGTTTGATGATCAGACGGAGAAATAAGGAGTATTTAATGATTTATTAAATATTTAATATTTTGACTTTATATTAAAGCCACTTTATTGAAATATTGAAATATTTAATTAATTTGGCCTGTTATAAAGTATTTATTATACTTTATAATAAAGTATTAATTTTTGACTTAGTGAATATTTATTATTCACTTAAAGAGACGCCAATTAATTATTGATTATTTCTCCTAAAGTAAAAAGGGCGAATTAAGTCATTTAATTAAATGATTATTTTAAAAGGAGTTTGGGTCGAACTTTTCAAAGGAAAATATATATTCACTCAAGACAAAATCGAACCATTATGATTATGCTATTCAACTTTTGTCTTTTGCTCTGAGCATTGGAGTTTACAAACCCTAGGGTTTCTGGCAGACAGACGTTTCTGGAGAACGAAAACTCTTCAGGAATTAGGCAGACTGAGACTGTGAAATACCAGTTTAAGCTTGCATCTGGGTGACTTCATTCAGGAGTTACAGATTGGATTTATTGACAGATTCATCAGAGTTTAGTAGAGATATTCATCTACCAGTTGAGGCGAATTTATCAGAGATCATTCATCAGAGATCTGGCATTTATTCTTGAGGCCGTACTATTTTATTTGCTGTAGCAGTCAGGCCGTACATTTCTGTACTTGCAGGCCGTACCATCACTTCTTGAGATTTCCGCTTCTTGTCTTCAGATCATTTCATCCAGATCAAGTGCGCCTAAGGTTCTCAGAGGTTCAGCATTGTTTCCTATGATCAAAGACTTATTATTTCCTTCAGCTGTACATTTTCTTCAATGCTCCAGGCGGCTGCAATAAGAATCAGGTTTTCCTGTTGAAATAAATTCATATTTAATTGATACATTGTATTTCTTATTTGTAAAAGCTCTAAAAAAATAATAAGATGATGCGCCCATATTCTCTGAGCATGTTTGAGCTTATTCCATGAAGTTTAGAATTTATTTGGAATTTATTTGCATTTTTAGCAAAATCGCAGCCTTCATTATTTGTCTGAAAATCCATCAAAACACAAAAAATCAAAAAACTTGCAAAAACAAAACAATCTTAGTTAGGGTTTCGAGTTGAGAACCATCAGGGTTCTTACAGGCTGCAAGATGACTAGAGGCTCAATGGTGCTAGCAAGGGGTGCTCGTATTGGTACCTTGTACAAGCTGGATGCACATGCTGTTCAATGCAACAGTGTCTCTATAAAGTCACAGAAGGCTACTCATGGAGGAAAAGAGGGAAATGTTCCTAATTGTGTAAACTCTATGGAAGTTAAACTTCCAGCAGAAAAGACTATGCTCTGGCATCATAGGCTTGGCCACATTGGTGAGAAAGGTTTAAAAACCTTGAAGAATAAAAACCTGGTTGAGGGGATTGAAGATTGTAACCTTGAATTTGAATTCTGTGAACATTGTATATATGGAAAACAGCACCGTGTTTCGTTTTATTCCAGTCCTGATAAATTTTCTGGTTTGCTAGATTATATTCATTCTGATGTATTTGGTCCAGTTGAATGTTCCTTCTTTGTCTAAGCCAAAGTACTATGTATCGCTCATTGATGATTATTCTATAGCTGAACATTTGTTTTATTTTTGAAAAGTAACCGGCGTTCAATGGGTTTGAGGAATTTAAGAACCTTGTAGAAAATCGTGATCGAAGGAAAAATTAAATGCTTAAGGACTGATAATGGTGGTGAATTTTGTTCGATGATTTCGAGAGGTATTGTAAAGACCATGGGATTAAAAGACATAAGACTACACCTTATACTCCACAACAAAATGGAGTTGCAGAAAGGTTCAATAGGACAGTGATGGAGAGAGCACGAAGTATGTTGAGTAGTGCTGGCTTGTAGGAGAAGTTCTCGGCTGAGGCTGTTGCTACTGCATGTTACTTGATTAATCGTTCTCCAAATTCTGTTCTTGTTGAGAAAACACCTTTGGAAGCGTGGTCTGGTAAGAAGCCCTCTTTAAGACATATTCGTGTTTTTGGCTGTGAGGCATATGCACGTGTCGTATGAGAAAATATCTAAGTTGGAGAACAAGGCTGTCAAATGTATCTTTATTGGCTATAGTGCTGGCATAAAAGGATACAAGCTTTGGAATCCTGATACGGAAAAGGTTGTATACAGTAGAAGTGTAATCTTTCGTGAGCTGAAGCCTTCTACCTTGGATCTGTAGTCAGAAACAAAGTCAGAAAACAATAAAGATGTAGTTGGAATTCCTCCTACACCAGATAAAGAGGAATTGAAAATACAAAATGTACTTGAAACTGAGGAGAGCTCAAGTAATTCTGAAAGTTCTGAAAAAGAAGAACCTCAGCCTTAGCAAGTGAGGAGGTCAACCCGTGAAAGAAAACAACCTGATAGGTATGAGTTTTCTTTGATAGATTCGACTTGTGCCTATGCTTTAATTTCTAGCACTGATGAGCCTAGAACTCTAAAGGAGGCATTTAAAATGTCTGATTCAGACTCTTGGTTGGAAGCCATGAACGAAGAAATGGCATCATTAGAAAAGAATGACACTTGGAGTTTGGTGCCCTCGCCTAAAGGCAGAAAAGCTGTTGGCTGCAAATGGGTATTTAAAAAGAAGATTGGTTTGGATGGCAGTGTGAAAAAGTACAAGGCAAGATTGGTTGCGAAGGGTTATTCCTAGGTAGAGGGAATTGATTATGGGGAGATTTTTTCTCCTGCAGCTGTTTAACTTAGAGGTAGAATAGATGGATGTGAAGACAACATTTCTTCATGGTAATCTTGAAGAAAAAATCTATATGTCCCAGCCTAAGCACTTTGTTGAGAAAGGTAAAGAAAAAATGGTATGCAAATTAAAGAAGTCTCTGTATGGGTTAAAGCAATCACCTAGAATGTGGGTACCAGAAATTTGATACTTTTGTATTGTCTTTGGGATTTGTGAGATCAAAATCTGATTATTGTGTCTATTACAAAGCTGAAAGTGATCAAGTTCTTATTATTGCTCTCTATGTTGATGATATGTTGTTCATAGGCAATAGTAAGTTGATGATTTTTGATCTTAAGTCTCAGTTGTCTGCTAAGTTCGGAATGAAAGATCTTGGTGCAGCAAGGTATATTCTGGGGATGGAGATAACCAGGGACATAAATAGTAGAAAACTTGGAGCTCGATCCGGAGTAAGTATATCAAAATTTAGAGATTTTGTATGACTGATTGCAAGCGGCTAGTTGTTCCAATTTTGCAGGGAACGAAGCTATCTGTTGAAGACTGTCCAAAATCTCCTACTAAGATAAAGGACATGACCAGAGTGCCTTATACTAGTGCAATTGGCAGTTTAATGTATGCAATGGTTTGTACAAAGCTAGACGGTGCCCAAGCAATGGGAGTTCTTAGTGAGTTTATGGCTAATCACGGAAGGACACATTGGGATCTTTGTAAAGAGTTTTGAGATATTTGAAGGGCACTTGAGTTTGCTTTGTGTTACCATGGGAACTTGGATTTGAATCCTGAGAGGACTCTCGGTATTCGAGGCTATGTGGATTACGATTAGGTAGGGGACATTGTGTGAGGAGGTCCCGCAGTGGATATACTTTCATGTTGAATGGTGAAGTGCGGTGAGTTGGATGAGTAAAGTGGCCGGTATGAAATGGCTTTTGTCCACCTCTGAGGAGAAATTTGAATACATGGCAGCTACACATGCTTGTAAAAGCGGAGTTTAGTTAAAGCGTTTGTGTTCTAACATTGGTTTTGATCTTGGAACCAAATAACTATTTTTTGTGACCCGGTCAGTGCAATTTGTCGTAGAGATCAGCTTTCCATTCGGGCCGAAACATACTGGAATGCTCTGAGTACCACTTTGTCTGAAATATGGTGGAGGATGGAAAGATGGGATTTGGAAAAGTTGATACTCACGGAGAGATGTTGCGGATGCATTGGCCGAGCCGGTGAGCCACAAACAAGTTCGAGGTGGTGTGCCCGGTTCGATGGAACCTTAGATGCCCATGATTTTCGATGGAGTTAAGTTGTGCCTGGAGGTGCACAGTAGTGATCTTAGATCCAGTGGGAGATTGTTGGAAATATGTGCCTCAATCCCACAAGCTGAAACCTCTGAAAGGGCCAAGTCGGTGTGACATGCTTTGGGTCTGGCCGACTAGCAGCTTTGGATCTTGTGGTTTGTACAGGTCGCCGAGACAATGTTTAAGTCATGCCGAAGGAGCATATCGCTGTGACTTGTGACAGTCGTTGTGATCTCCTACCGAGTGGAGATCTCTAGCCGACAGGCCATTCATATCATATATCGAGGAGACACTTGGCCGAAAGGCTTACTTCGGTGTGAAGTCCTAGCGACGAACGAAGTCTCGCCGACAGCGTTTTCTGTTGAAGTCTTCGGAGAGAGTCTTGGGTGTTCGGTAAGTCTTACCGATATGGATGTCTCGCCGACAGCTTTATCTTGGGGACATCGGTATGACTTGAACACTCGGGAAGAACTCTTGGCGACAGTTGGTGTGCCTCACCGACGGTATACACTCGAAGCAGCACAAAGGTCTCGGTGTGAGGTCTCAGCGATGGACAGAAGTCTTACCGACTGTTGCTTGGTGCTCGGTATGACTTAAGATCTCGGAGTAACGTCTCAGCGATAGCGATATGTCTTGGCGATAGATGAGCACTTCGGAGTATCTTTGAACCTCGGTATGATCTCCTGGCGAAAGTGGTATGTCTTGCCGAATGTTGAACGTTTCGGTATAACCCTTAATGACTCGGTATGATCTCTCAGCGAAAGACGATTGTTTCACCGAATGGAAAACTCACGTCTGTGTGACTTTGAAGCTTCAGTATGATGTTTCACCGATAGTGATAAGTCTTGGCGATAGTGATACATGTGATGATTGTCGGTATGAGGTCTTGGTGACATGGCGAAGTCTGAGCGATAGCTCTCTGGACTCGATGTAACATCTTAGCGATAAGGATGACTCTTGGCGACATCGATAGTTAAGTCTTGTGGCAGCAGGGAGACACGGTTAGTGTCTCACCGACATGCCAACACAGGTTGATCGCTTTGTCCGAGAGAAGACCATCCTACGTGGTGAGTCATTGGCCAATCAGAGAAGCTGAATGGGAACCGCTAGCAGTTGGACTGTTGCGGCCGTTACTGAGAGGAAGCTCGACAAACAGGGGCGACATGGTTATACTCAGTGATTGCAGATTGTGATGGGTTCGATGGATCAACAGATTGGTGTGTGGTTGTATGATCAGTGGATGAAGTCTATTCTGTGAAGACTGTAACGTGAATGTTCTGTAACAAGGTTGTTCATGGTGAATGCTACTATAAACTAACATCAGAAAGATAAGTCAAATCTCTGTATGTAATCTTTATTACTGTAATACAAAGTGACTTCTTTTGGTGTGGTGGGTTTTTCTCCCGTAAGGGTTTTCCCACGTAAATCTGGTGTTCATATGTGTTTGTCAAATACTCTGTTTCTGTTATCTCTTTCATGTGCATCTTAATTGGACTGTAATTGTAAAATTTAAAAGGTATCTTTGCATTCTCCCCTGAGGTTTTGACATTAGGAGAGTTGCTTCCGCATCTAGCTTTCCTTATAGCAACCTCTTAACTTGCTGTTTCTGAGTTTTCAGTTTGTTTTGCTTGTCTTCAATTGGTCACAAATGGATGTAAATGCTTTGCAAACAACACTACGATAGCTATACAATGATCTATGATGACAATGCAATTCTTTTTGTCTTTTCAAATGCAAATACATGAAATTCTATACAAGAAATGTGCACCTATAGCCAAGTAGCATTTCTACAAACACTTGGCATGCATACTATTAAGTTGATCATGAATGATAATTAACATGCTCAGTTACAACTATATCAGAACAGCAACTTATAACTCCTTTATTGCAATATGATGTCAACTACAATGTTGATATAAAATGAGCCAAGACTCTTGGCATTACAACATATGTAATGTATTCAAATTCTGAGTACAAAATGCAGCCTTGGTATTAAATCTAGAATGCAATGAATATGCAACAAATGGCAAGAGGAACCTGGTATAATAATTGTAGATGAGCTGGAGACTTGATAGCTACTTTTGTTGAAGAAGAAGACCTTCCCAAATGAAGAAATCGAACCCCTAGTAGTGTCGCCCCTGTTCTGGATCAGATTGCTTGTAATAAAATATTAACAACTCCTTTCACCTCTTTTAAGCTCCAAAAATCATCAATAGATGCCCAAGAGTGGTGCGCCTCTCTTCCTAGAAGAAATTGATGCCAAATAAGACTCCCATGAATTAAATCGTATCTCTCTAGCAAGCTCATATGTGACTGGAAAATTATATCAGAATATTATGCTCTCCAAAAATCGTCCCCAACAGGCATGAAGATGAAGACTATAATCAATTAAAATGCTCTTCAACTACTCCAATCAATTATCTCTCAAAATTGGCCTTTGGCCACAATTTTTCCACAGTGAGAAGTCTGAAGTAACTCCTCCAAACAGCTGCAACCCTTCAGTAGATAGTTTCACTACTTCAGTTATGCAAATCAATGGGAACTTCGTACCCAAAGACCTTCAACTATATTTTGCAGAAACCCCAAGGCTCCAACAAACAAACTTATCAAATCAAATGTCAATATCCAGGATAATCCCAAATGAGCCCCTTAAGAGCCTTTTATTCTTTTCTTGTGAGAGCTCAAGCACTTTCCTTGCCAATGTGGGATAAAAGATATATTTCCTTTTTTTTTTTAATATTATTTTAAGTGACTTTATGATATAATGTTTTATTTAGTCACTTTAATTAAATTAATTAAATATAAAGTCACCCTTTTAATTTTTAATTTATTTGATGACTTAATAAATAATTAACTTAATTAATTTCTCCTTATTCCTCCACTTAGCCTTCAGAGAAAAAAGGCAAAGAAATCCCACTGAGATGGCTACGAAAAAAGGGACATTACAGTCTGCCGCTCCTGAAATTGCTTGTCCCCAAGCAATCTCAACTCTGGATGTTGAAGAATTTCCTCACTTTCCCAAGTAGCATCTTCAACCGGCAAGTCCCTCCATTTAATCAAATACTCTCTGATGATCCGTTTCCGCAATTGTCTCTCCCTAACTTCCAAGATAGCCTCAAGCACTAGAATCAACTTCCCCTCATCATCTAAGGGTGGTAAGACAGTGGAAGGAACAACACGATGTCCTAACGCGGCATGACACATGAAACACATTATGCAACTTGCTGTCAACTGTGTTGTACCTAAAATATTTTTTTTGGCATTCTGTATAAATTGAGCTAAATCTTGTTAAAATGCCATGTAAAGTCAGTTTTAGGTCAAACCAATCATAGAATCTTGGTGGGTTTCTGTCAAGGAACACGTGCAAAATTCTGAAAATTTGAAAATTAGGGTTTTTCGCCCCTATTTTCAGGGAAACCCCCGAAAATAGGACCTTCCCAGAAATGATTGAAAATGATTTTGATAGGATTAAAAGGCTTCACAATCACATTGGTCAAGTCAGAATCATCAAAGGACAAGTTTTACTCTGGTGGGTCTATTTCTATTTTTCAGGAACAAAGTTAGGAGCTCCGCAGCCATTAATGGCAGATTGGCCAGTATCAGGTGCTGAAAGCTAACCTTCGAAAGCTTCAACGATGCAACTATGGCGGAAAAGGTCTAAAATGATGCTGTTTGATGAAGGGGATTTTCAAAAATGAAAAATGTTGAAAATTGACTAAGTCTGGGATTTTCAAAAATGAAAATGCTGAAAATTGTCTAAGTCTGGAGAATGCACGCCTTGCTGCCAAGAGGAGGCTATGCAGTCAAATGCCTTAGTCATTTTCCCAAACATCCATACACGATGAACATGAGACATGAAGAAATGGTGATCTTCGACGGAGGAGTTTTTCTGAAATTGAAAAAGGTCGAAATTTGACTAACTTTGGAAACGTTACGAAGGAGAAACAAGTTCACATGCTGAAAAGAGCCTTTTTCAAGCAGGGGCGCCCATTATCTTTAAGGGTCAAATGCAATCACCAAGATCTTTCAAGACATTCATTCTTGACGTTTGCTTGCTGGCGCGACAACAAAACAAACAGACAAACCATCTAAAGAGTAGATCATAAACAGTCGCTGACAGAGCGAAAAGAGGCAGTTGAAGAAATATCAGAAAATGATTGTCAAACGTGAAGATCAAAGAAAAAGAGCCTTTTCAAAAGAAAGGCTACCTTTTTTTTGGACCTCCAGATGCTGATAAACGACAAAAGGCTTCCTAGGATAACTTTCTCAGCCCAAGTAGATCTCGGAAACACAACTGAAAGCGTAAACGTCTGACAATGCAGTCAACGGATAATCGAGATCAAAGTAGGCAACTTTTCAGACAAAGATAACCATGCTGAAAGACAAAAGAGCTCTTTTCAATGAGGGGCGCCCTTGAATAAAGGAGCCCTAAAATGAATTCCAAGTTTTCTGAATTCATTCATCTTCGGTGAAATGGAGCTGGCTACCTGGTGGGATATCAAGTGAAAGCATCTGATTCTCCGATCAACGAGAAATCCAAATCAAAGCACGAGAGGTCATTTCAAAAGGCTGAGGAACGAAGTTTGAAAATTCACCAAGGCATTAGCAAAAGAGCCTTTTCTTGGAAAAGGCGCCCTTTCTTTTGAAGCCCTAAACTCAGCTTTTCATCATCATGCCTCCCAGGCACTCCTCTTCAGGTCAAATCCAGCTCAGCAGTGAATGTGTCAGCATCATCTCAGGATCAACAGATCAAGCCAGATTCAGGATCAAACTGAGGTTGTTCAAGAGAGAAAATAATAAAAAACTTGCAAAAATCAAAAGGGACGCCTTGAAGAAGTCAAAGGTCAAGTTGTTGACTAAAGTCAAGATATTTTGAGCAAAACTTGGCTAAAACACTCCACGATCAGTGGAAATCACCTTTTTGAACTTTAGATCAAGCCAAAATCACTTTTGATCGTGAGTTAGGTCCCCAAACTTGTGGATCTAAGGCTTGAGTCTATGTAATCAAGGTATAGACATCCCACTTCATTATTTCATTGCAGGTTGATGATCAAGAACAGCCATAAGCTCTCAAGGATGCCATTTACAGATCTGGCCAAGGTTTTCATCGTTCTTAGATATTTCTTGCAGATCGAAGCGAAGAAGATTGCTGATCGAGGTTGGATTCAGTTTTTACCGAGTCGGATAAAACTTCCAATCCAAATGTACGTCTGCTTCATATAATATGCTTCTTGTCTTGGGTTTCTTGCATTTCAAAAGGTGGCGGGCTACATCGAGATCCAGATCAAGCTAAGGTAAGATCGACATAATTTTCGAGGAGAAGCCCATCGTCAATTTCGAAAATCAACATACTTGCTGCTCCTATTTTTGGGGTTTTTTCGAAAAGTTTCAGAATCAAAATTCTGAGGAACTGGGTTTGTTAAGCATTGAAGCACGAACAAAACCCATGTGCCAAATTTTTTCCGGAAAAATACTTCTCGGCAGGGAGCTATTTTCAGGGGTTTTTCAAAGTTGTCTAAACACATCCGTGTTTACAGTCAACAGGCGAGTTCTTCTTCACAGAATGACAATTTGGCATCCTTGGGCTCCAATTGAACAACCAGACCTTGCACCAACAACTCTCCAACCAGATCTTACGCACATTCTTTGGAAACAGCGGACATGTGGCCCGATTGCAGGGTCTTTATCTTTTAAGAAAGAATACATCTCCGCTTCAGTGGAGACTGCCAGCGGTAGATTACTCACGGGCGAAGAGAAGAAAGAAATGCGATCTTGCGACAAAAAGACCAATATTACCATGCACGTGGCGATGCAGCACCTTGGCTTTTGATTTCGCGAAGAGATCATTCAAGCCGCGAAACGCCAAAGTTACCAAGAGCAATAGCTTATTGTGCAAGAAGAGATGTCATTATCATCCGCTGGCATTGATTATCCAGAAACGGAAGAAGTCAACACATGGATCAAGGAGTTGTTGACCAAAATGGTGAAGTGTGAAAAGACACCTAGGAAGGACATCCTACCTTCCAATTGGCATTTATGATACTTGAAGTTGACTTGATGCCTCATTCCAAGTCAACTCAAGAAGGCATTAAATGTAGTTGGAGTTAACTTGATGCTTCTTTCCAAGTTTAACTCCACTTTCCTTAAATCATGCATTATCAGATCCCACTGATTAAGGATGTCTAATTGGCTTCCATGATTTGTTGATCTTAGATCTCCACTAAATGTGGATGTCTATTTTGGAGGGATACTTTCATTAAAGTTCACCTTTAGTTTACTTTCAGTCAACTGAAGTAGTTTCCAGTTGACTCTTAGTTAACTGAAGTAGTTTTCCAGTTAACTGCTTGTTCCCCCTTTTTAAGAATAAATCTTGCTAATTGATTGGCAAGAACTCATTGTTAACTCAAGGAGATTTTGGGGTTGCCCACTCCTTTGAGTTCTATAAATAAGAGCCTTGGGCTCATTGTTTGTTTAACTTTTACTTGCTATGCAAAATTGCTGCGCCATTGTTGCCAACAGCTTTGAAAGCGGATACTTGTTCACTCTTGGATGAGAGTTTGTTGGTCGATTGTAATTGTGCATGATTTCGTGCCTTTGCTTTCCCAACCTTTGTAATTCGTTGATGAAGCTTTGAAGGAGAATATCAGAAGGGGCTTGCATTTTGGTCAATCTTTTTTGAGTTGTGTCCACGTCTTGTGTTTAATAGCTCGTTGTTTCATTTCCCTCCTCGGATAGGAGTCCCTCCTCCTTGGACATTTGTTATTGACAAGTTATCGTTTGTTGTTGTTTAATGTGTTGTCTTCCAAGCTATACTTCGGATAGGAGTCCCTCCTCCTTAGCAAGCTCGTTGGCCAAGGCATTGTAAAATTGTTGTTTCTTGTGAACTATTTCCTAGCCCATACCTCGGATAGGAGTCCCTCCTCCTTGGCAGGTCTCAGATCTAGTTTACCCTATAGAGTGTTTGCTTGTACCAACCTTATCTTGGTGTATACCTGAGAGTTCAGAGCCTCGGTCATATTCTCGGGAGACGGCGAATTCAGGTGATCCAACCAAACCATTCTCGCTCCTTTACCCTCATGCTCTGTTTACCTTGAAGGTATTGGATAGATAAAAGCTAGATTAGTCGTAGTTGAGATCTGCAGAAACCAGACAAAAAGCTTAGCTACGACGCATTGTGTTTGTGCACCCTTGTGTCCTGCCGCTGAAGCATAAAAAGATAGGAACTTTAGTTAACATTTCCCTTCCCTACGCATTGCTCCCAGCAGAGAGGGACTTCTCTTTAAATAACGAAGAAGTATTGCAAAACATTTGAAATAGCTGAACGTTTACAATCAGCACTTCAGAGGTGCTAATTTAAACGCCAACAAGCTGGAAACTCCAACTCATAAGCCACCTCTCCAACTCGCCTGATGATCCTGAAAGGCCCATAGTAACGTGGCTTAAGCTTCTCTACACCACTCTTCTTGAGAGTGGACTGTCGATAGGGCTGCAACATCAAGTACACCATATCTCCAACCTCAAAAGATCTCTCAACTCTTTTCTGATCGGCATACTGCTTCGGATGATTTTGTGCCTTCTATATGTTTTAACGAAGAGCCCGTATAATATCCTAGTTTTCCTGTAGCAAATCCCCAGCACTAGGCACTCTACTGTCACTCAGTAGTAAGTCAAGGAAATTAGGCGCCTCATACCCATATAATGCCATAAATGGTGTCATTTGAATCAAAAGGTGGTAAGTGGTATTGTAACAATACTCACAAAGATAAATCCACTTAACCCAACCCTTTTCCTGCCCTGCAATGTAATTCTTGAGATATGTCCACCCATTTATTCACAATTTCTGTCTGGCCATTCGTCTGTAGGTGGTAATTGGTGCTTGGAGTAAGCTCGGTTCCACACAACCTAAAAAACTCCTACCAAAAATGACTCATGAATCGACTGTCCTGTCACTAACAATGCTCTGAGGTAGACCATGTAACCTAAATATCTCACGAAAGAACAACTCTGCTACCTGAGTGGCTGAAAATGTAGCTATAATTGGAAAAAAATGAGCATATTTTGTCAAACGATCAACAACCACATAGATGCAGTCTCTACCCTGGGCTTTTGGCAAGCCTGTAATGAAATCCATCGATACACACTCCCACTTCCTGTTAGGAATTGGAAGTGGCTGAAGTAAGCCTACAGGGTATGTGTGCTCCTATTTATTTTGCTGGCAAACTGTAATGACCCTGCTCAAATTTGACCTTAAATTGCTGATTGAAGGCTCAAGGAATTTCGTCAAACAATTCACTTGCAAACTTCCAGCTTGCTGGTCTGAGTTATCAGTCTGATATAAATGCTTGAAGATGATATCAAAGTAATCTAAATGCTTGGAAATCAAAACTATAATGCATAAACTATATCTTAGATGCATCAATGACTTAATTTCATCTTTTACAATGCTTATATATGACTTCTAAATGCAAAACATGCACCTACAGCCAACTGGTATTTTGACAAACAGTTGGTATGCATACTAAATCTAAGTGTGAATAATATGGAAATGCTCATTGACAACTTATTAACAACCAGCAACCTGTATCTCCAATTTGCAATATAAAGACTCAATACAATGCTCATTAAATGATTTTCTATGAGCAACTAGCCACCTACAGCCAAGTGACTTTTTATCAAACACTTGGCATGTATCCATCTAGAATCTAGAAGACTATGAATAATGTTAATAATCTAAAACTGAACTCTAGCACTTGTTTATAAACCAAAATGCAAAGCATTGCCAAGACTCTTGGCAATTTACAACTTTTCTGAAGTTTGCTAATTTCTGAGTACAAAATCAGACTTCAAACATATACAAATATGACATGTAAATGAGCTCCAAACAATGCAAAGAAACCTGGAATAAAGTCGCCTTGGAGAGTCAATGAAGAAGTAAGCAATGTCGATTCTGATAAAATCTCCACCTTGCCAAATCGACCCCTTATACAAAATCGCCCCTGTTTTGGTGTATTTGCAAATAATAAATAAATGATAACCCGTCCAAGCTCTTGTAGGCATGCAAATGAAAGTAGAGACACCAAAGATGGAGCGCCCAAGCCTAAAGAGTGAAATCGCTGTGATATGTGGCCTCTAGGAATAAAATTGAATTTCTTTATCTGTCGCTCAGGTCTTGAATAGCATATTTGATGAAGTCTCAATACACCAAAATGACTACAACAATGCACCAATTGATCTCTTCAAATCGATACCGCCAAAATTTGGCCAAAGGCCATAAAATTTTGCTTTGAAGTACAAGTAGAAAGTCTGAAGCAACTTCCTCAACTTTGAAATAATTCAAGTGACATTTCACACCCTCAAAATTGCTTACCAATTGAGAGCTTTCGTTCTCAATGGCCAAAGACAACTACAGAAACCCTAGGCTCCACAACCATCAAACATCAAACATCAACAACAACAAATTTGGATGCTGAGAATGAAACCCCATGATGTCTATTTATACTTTTTCCTCAAGAGGTCGGCCTCCTTCTAGAACTTTCCCAAGTCACCTTCTAGAAGGAATATTATTTTATTTTATTTTATTATTTCACTCAAGTAACTTTTATGATTTAATATTTTATTTAAATCACTTTATTAAATTAATTAAATATAAAGTTACCTTTTAATTTTTATTTTATTTGATTAATTAACTTAATACTACTTTTTAATTTAATTAAAATAATTAATTAGTCATCCACTTGAAAAATCATTATTTTGGACAACTTAATTAATTAAATTAATTAAATCAAACTACCTCCATAGTGGGGGCATTACAGTCCGCCCCTCCAGAGATTGCTTGTCCTCAAGCAATTCACCACTTGGATCCCACAAGAAGAACTGCATAATGTCCCTGTCATCACCAAGCAGCGCCTGCAACACTTGCTCAATCTGAATTTGTCTGTAGCTGGAACCCAAGATGTCATCAAATCCTATCAACCAATGAAACCAACCATCTAGCAATGAAGCTCCTAAATCCCAACTCTGTAGCTCATGCCAACTCCAAGTAGGACAACCATCGATCAATGAAGAGTCTAAGAAGATTAAATCACCAACCAACAAGTAGATAGCTGCCAAATCATGAGGATCAAATGTAGAACTATCTGCACCCCTCACCATGTACTCCTTAGAAAGCTCCTTTGCAAGTTCTGTTTGAAATCGCACTAGAAGGATTCCAAACACAATGATCAATGCTCATGTCAAGAGTGCGAGCAATATCTAATTCAAAGAGAGGATCATCATTATGAATGCCATCTACTCTCGGAAGAGAGGCTGGATCGCCATCGTCATCCCATATGCAAGTCCTAGGAGGAATCATCTCCTTTTGACTCAACTGACCAATGTCAGCCTCGAGAGTACCGAAGAAGATACTGGTATCTCCACTAGCACCTGAATCCACTGCCGACACTGATGTGTCTACCCCACCACGTGACATTGCATCTGAATCCTAAGTGTGAACACTAGGTGAACTCATACTGCTATCATCCACAAGTGTCCTGGCTGCCTGGAAGGAATGCTCTAATCCTGAAGTGCTAACTGAGTGCTCACCAAAGAATCCCTAGTGACCATAAGCTCCTGAGAAAGCATATCAACTTCCTCCTCTTTCCTCATCAAGGCATCTAAATAGATCCCAACAAGGTTAAGAAGGTGGTCACGGTCTAAAAGAAGGTGAAAGTAACTTGATTTCATCACTCCCATGCCTTCTTTGATCTCCTGCAAGCTATCACGAGAAGACCCTGCTACAACTCCCTTTTGTCTTCTCTCAAGCTGAACCATCCAAAGGTGATTTTCAATTATCTTATGCATCCTGTCATGATGAGATAAAGCTGCCACGATCCCATCCTCGTTTACCTTTAGCTGGTTCCTCAAACTATTTAGACTATGTGGAGTATCTCTAGCTTCAACCTCGCATGAAGAAGCCTCTAGTTGTGCCTGATATTCTTTTTCCGCAAAGTTTTGAATGTTCTCATGCTGATTTGCAAGTAGGTCAACACCAATTCCATCTGTCAAATCAACAGTGTCTTGAATAGGTGTCTGAAAACAAGAGGACTCACGCTGCTTCCTGTCGTCATCATCATCTCGCTCAATTGAAACATCGGATGGTTGCATGCTATCCTCTTGAAAAGAAGATGAAACCATAGGTGAAGCATCACTGTCCTTACATTGTTCAACCAATCTTCTTAACAACTCATGTGCCATGGGTGACACATCTTGCTCACCTTTCCAAACAGCCCATAAGTCATTTCACATGAGTTTAGAAATTGCATCATCCTCCTCAAACAAGACCGAAAACATGATGAAATGCATTGAAGTAAACACACTACTAGGGTGAACCTCATCGATAACATTCCAAAATATATGAAACATCTTGCAAATGTCATCAACACAATCCATGGATAACATAATGTTTTC
>VDFB02035726.1:0-28567 GCA_007258455.2 Sequoia sempervirens | reverse complement strand
CCCACAAAGGGACTAAGATGTCAGGAAGGGTCTTTTAGTCCTAGTAAAGGTTTTTTTCAAAAAAATAGCAAGATCTAGGTTGTTTATAGTATTCCTAGGTTGCCTACTCAGGGACCTGATGTTTAGAAATAGAAAAATGTGTAAAAGAATGGAAGAAAAAGTAACTAGTGATAAGCAATTGAATGCAAATTTGAATGTAATTTTTTCAATTTTGAATGCAATAAAAATGTTCCTAAATGCAATTAGGATGATGAACAATTCACTTTTTCAAATTTTTAATGATATAAAATGATGCAAGAAACCTTAGATGCACTTTCACTAAATATTAGAAACCCTAGATGAACTTTCACTAATGCAAGATGCAATGCAAATGAATGCAACTTAGATCTAGGAATTTAATCGACTCCAAATCAGAAAATGAATGCTCAAGAATTTGGGTTCACCAAAATGAACCGTAGAAAAATATAGTGGGGGGAAGCCCACTTATTCTCCTTTGGTCATTCAATAATTTCCTAGGAACCCTAATTGGATTGAATATCAACCTCAAAGGTGAGTTAATTCTCAACAAGGAAGACCTAGGAAGGTGTTATTTAAGCTTTATGGGGTTCGCCACCAAGAAAAAGCTTGGAAAAGACACTTTAACATTCAACCTACAAAAGCTAGTAATGCAAGCTAAATGAAGGATACAAATGATGAAATTAAGCAACTACAAGTTAGGAGGTATGTACCTAGGAAGTTTGGAAATGTGACAAGGATTCCATAAATGCAAAGAAGCTGTCAAAATATGCTATGGAGGACTAAGACACCGTTGTTGTCTTATTAACTTCCTGCTAATTTTTTTTGGGGCTGATGTAGAATCTTTGAATGTCAGAACAAGATCTAAAAGAATCTCTACAAAATTCCACTTAGAGGACTAAGATGCTCTAGGTGTCTTATTAGTCCTAATTTGAATTTTTGAAATATTTGAATGTAGTCCTAAGGCTTGATGTCTTCTCTTTCTTCTTCTTTGATCTCAGGTCCTAAAACTTCCAAATTTGGCCTATAGGTGAGTTTTCGTGAAGATGACAACTTTGCAATGCAACTTTCAAACTTTCCAATTTTGCACTTCAAATGATCATCAAGTCTTCAACCTAAATCTAAAAACACAAACAAGCAAGAGAGGAAAAACTTGTTGATTGTTAGTAAATGGGGGTTTACCTTGGTCAAACCCCTTGATGGTAATTAAACCTTGAAATGAAATGAAATAAATGAGGGAAATGATGAATGACCAAAGTGCTATATTGCAACTCACCAAACCCTTGTAATAAGGTCCTATAAATATGCTTGAAATGGTTGCAATGGATGTGGTTCTTGACTCTTGCTTGAAGGATGTAGATCTTGCATAAAACATTTGCTTGAATCATAAACCCTACATCACAAATGTTAACACAACAACAAATATGATGCAACAATCTCCTTGATATGATTCTTGAATCTTGATGGTGGCTCCAAATTCTTGATGAACTACTCTTGAATGCTTAATTTTCTATTAGGAATGCTCTCACAAAAGACTCGGATGAGAAATGAATTAATGAACCTTGTATTTATACTTATCCATGCTTAATATCCCAAAATTACAGCAAAACAAGCTGACATATGAATTCATTAATTAAAGGAGGCTAAATTCTGCTATAATTTGAAATTAAATCCCAAAAATATCTGAAGGGGGACTAAGACACCCTAGGTGGCATCTTAGTCTTGAGGCATGAAACTTAGGGCACAAACTCCAAGAAGGGGCCTCTTTAAGGAACACTTGAAATTAGGGTCCCAAGACCTTTAGGGGACAAAGACACCCTAGGTGGCATCTTAGTCCCAACCCAAAAACTAGGGACACAACCAGAATCATTAAATTATCATTTACCCTTTGATGTTTGTCAAGATTAGCCAGAAAAAGATATAATTTAGTAGGCTTGTGAATGCAAAATAGGACCAATTAAGACGTAAATAAGGATAAACAAAGCAAGGTGGGCCCAAACAAGTGTGAAAATGCAAGGATGTGTATTTTCCTACACTACACTCATGAGAAAACAAGATGGCTCCATAGGCATGCAAGGTGCATTATGAAAGGTGGCCATATAACTAAAAATGCAAATGCAACAATAAGGAACATTCAAAGGAGTCTTTCTTAGTTCATGTGAGATCTTAACTTAGGGGTCATTGTGCCTAATGTCTCCAGGAGAGGACCAATCAAACAATAGAAGATTCACAACTTAGGGGATGTAGTGTGTCACATCAAGCCTCCAAGAGGAATGTAATATGATAAGATAGATCATGATCTTGAAGGAAATCACACCCAATGTCAATCACAAAGTGAAACATGCATCACATGAAATATGAAGACTACACCATGAACCATGAAAAAAGAAAAATGAAAAAGAATAATGCCAATATCTGCCCCCACTTTAAAGAAATTTCTAAACACCATACTATGAGAAATTACTTTAAAGTGTTACAAATGATAAATTCTAACAATAAAGAAGACATGAGAGACAACTTGGAAATCCCTATGCCAAGTCAAATGTTTCCAAATAAAGTTACATCATGCAAAAAGAAAAGAGAGGTTGCCCCCAAATTGAAACTCCAAATACATAAGGGATCTATGGATTTGGGGTCAATATGTTCTTGCTACAATGTTTTTAAGAGAGCTTAGAACTATCATCATTCCCCAAATACACATAGAATTGGAAGAATGACACAAAGAGAGTGAAAACAAAGAAAAATACTTTTGGGTCAACATGAAAGAGACATGAATGTCTTGACGCCTTGTGTCATCCCCAAAAGGAAAACACAAGACAAAGAAAAGATTAAAGAAAATCTTTTGGGTCAACATGGAAGAGACATGAATTTCTCAATGCCTTTCATCATCCCCAAAAGGAAAACACAAAACAAAGAAAAGATAAAAGAAAATATTTTGGGTCAACATGGAAGAGACATGAATGTCTTGACACCTTGCGTCATCCCCAAAAGGTAAACAAAAGACAAAGAAAATTTAAAGGAAAATATTTTAGTCCAACATGGAAGAGACATGAATGTCTCAACACCTTGCGTCATCCCCAAAAGGAAAAAACAAGACAAAGAAAAGATAAAAGAAAGAATTATGAAATAGAGAAGAATGAAGGTACAAATAGAGGATTGTCACAAAAAGATAGTGAAAATCAAGCAGAACATCATGGGGGATCACATCACACACATGTAGTCACACCAAAGAAAATGAAAAAGAAATAATACAAAAGACTAGTAAGGAACATGTGAGTCAACCTAAAGCAATTTTTTTGCATCCCAATCATGTTCATTGTATGTTGAAGGTGGAAAAATGGATAAATGGACAATAGCAAGTGTTGAACTAGGGCCATTACCAAGTTCAACACTCTTCCTAGGAGGATTGTCATTTAAGCTCATGGAAGAGGAAAATAAGGTAATCAATTCATTATTCACTTCCTCATCAATTTCAATAATCTCCTCATAATCATCTAAATTAATCACAATAGGAGGTTGAATGATAATGTCCAAAGAAGGGTTCAAATCTTGTTATGGTTGCATTATAGGATCATTTTTTTGGGGTGGGGGTGGACTCATCATGTATTGCTTAATTCAAGTTTGGATCTTCATTTTATTTTTTTATTTCTTCATTTAACCTTTGGACAAGGGCATGACGTCTACGCCTACACTCTCTAGCACCCCTTTTTCTTTTAGTTTTTTTTAGTTATGTTCAAGTGTAGGAGTAGGTTGATCGACCATAGGTTTCTTTTTCTTCCCCAAGGGGAGGAATAGAAGGAACCACAAGAGGTTGTTCGACCACTTTCTCTTTGACTTCAAGTAGTTTTTTTAATTCTAAGAGGCATGACAAGATTGTTTTCATTGTCTCTTGGTCATTTATAGGAAGTGAACTAGCAACAAAAGGCTAGACAATTGAGAGGGGGGGGGAATCAGTTGTCTAGAAATTCAAAACTTATTCAACTTATTAACCTTATTCTCATATTTGATAATTAACCATGTAAACATAAATAATCAATACATCAGAAATACACATAGCACCAAGATTTTTTAACGTGGAAACCCTGTTAGGGAAAAAACCACAGTGGAGGTCAATCCACAAGATTATACCATGTTAAAATTTTAATGAAAATGAAATATGGGGAATGCACATGCATTCAAGCACACTACCTAGAGCTCACTACTCAATTACAAAAAGGCTAACCACCCAAGGAAGACACATTGTCTTACAAAAAGAATTGGGTTACATCTGCAGGGATTTGAACTGGTAAAATAGCATCTGCTAATGTCTTATCATAGTTTTGGTTAAGCACATGAACAATTCTTCACTCTTCTACACACTTCTTCACACTCTGCTTTGCCTTCAAATGATATTCATACATATACACATAGAATCACACTCTAGCATACACTCGTGCACTCATCAATTTGAATAAGCAATCACTCTTATATATCCGCAACAAGAAATTTCATCCCTTCATGTCAACTTCAACGAAATAATAAAATGAATATAAACTATTGGCCCAAAATATTTTAGATTATTAATGTGAATCAACCAAGGTCGGTCAAATCTTAGTGAAGACCCAAATTAGCATCTCAATCATGAAGACACTTTAATTAATTACTCCTCAAAGATTCACAATACGCTACAAACACTATGTCGGCCAAGAATAAGAAAAACATGAACACACAAGAGAAAATCATCAACCACAAGCACAACGATCAATGCGGATGTGCAAAAAAGATAGAGCATGATCTAGAAACATCCACAAGCATCATGAATCACAAGAGAAGCATCTGCAACAACTAAACTAACTGAAATAGCATCATATTCAATCAAGAACACCAACTAAAGAAACAGAAAAATTGTCATAATGAAAATCTTCATAACTTGATCAAATCTTCATGCAGATATTTGAAACTAAACATGGATAAACTAGATATACCTGTTAATTTTATACTTTCTGAAATTCATTCTGGCAATAATCATTTCTAAGAATTTAACCTCATCTTCAGTTGTATGTCCTTCAAATCATTATGCAATTTTTCTAATATCCCTCACATATATGTTGTCCTCTCAAATAATTAGCAGGTGATACTTTCATTGAATCAAGGCAGCCTGGTACAGCTCATAACATTCAGAAGCATCCCTCTTCCTTTGTGTTGATGAAATGCCATATCAATGAACCCGAAACTGTTGACACTGGGTAGCCTCTTGGGATCTGGCTTCCGTCTTTTCTCAGTTGACTTTTTCCTCCTAGGGCATCTTCCCTATGAGAACTGGTTCTCGTTCTTTTGAACTGTTTCATAAAGACTCTGACACCGCAAAATCAAATCATGGCTTCCAGTCGCCGAATAATGCCACAGCCAGCAAGCAATCAACATTAAACACTGGACCAAAACGGCGAAAGGCATAATGACGCATCACCGTCCTGGGTTCAGGTCTACGATGGCGAATCCGCATCTCTGTACCAAAACCCAGGCAACCACTTCGGTGATGCGCCGTATCCACCTGAAAGAATGGAAAATCTTTAACAAAACCCCGGCGGAAGCGCCACCAACATCTCTATAATAACCGCAAAACAAACAAATGAAACCAACAAAACCAAGTTTTTGATGGAAAGAAGCCCTTTCCCAATCCTTGATAAGATCCTAGATGATGGATGATGCAAGATGATAAGTGATCAAGTTGTGTAGAAAGATACTAAGATTGTGGAGAAGTAATACAATAGAGGAGGCCTCTATTTATAACCAAGAAGGATGGAAGAATGAAAAACATGGAGGATGTGGGACAAAACATGAGCCAATGACAAGATGCCACTTGTCAAGATGTGAGAGGATGAAGGATGTGCACATTTTGATGAATGTTCCCAAGAGGAGGAGATTTTAAATTCAAAAGATGGCTTGTTGGAGGGAGAAGAAAGAGTCTTAAATTCCAAGTGGGAGACATGTAAGAGAGAGGAGTTAATGCTATGTTGGAGGACAAGACATGTGGGAGGGAAAATTCAAATTTGAAGAATATTCCATCGTGATGCCCTACTTGAATGAAAAGGAGGAAATAATAAATCAAATAAATTGATTTATTGTGCAAGTGGGAAAAGCTAGAGGATGTGACATGGATTAAGATTAGATTTAATCAGGATTTGATTAAATGAGAGGAGGTTAGGTGATTTGACAATTTTGACTTAGATTTTAGGATTTAAATAAATCAAAGTTGAAAGGAGAATGATTTTAGGCTTAATTAAATAAAGATTTGATTTATTTAATCAAAGAAGATGATGTTAGTGTTAAATCAAATAAGGATAAATTTATTTAATTTAAATGGATGATTTTAGGAGATTAATTAAATAAACTTGATTTATTTAATTAAAGAGTTAACTTAGGAGATTAATCAAATAAACGTGATTTATTTAATTGATTGGGTGAATATGATTTAATTAAATATGAGGAATGCATGATGTCAATTTTGCATGTCTACAACTCCAATCTGACTTCTTTTTCACTTACCTTCTCCCTCAAAAAGTGAAATTTGATAGATATATGCTTTGTTTTTTAATCCAGCACTAGATTTTTGGAAATGTTAATAGCACTTGAATTATCATAGAATATGGCAATATGCTCATTATACATAACTTTGTTAGCCTTCAACATTTGTTTCATCCATAGGAATTGAGTACATTTTTTAGTAGCAACAATGTATTCGGCCTTTGCAGTAGAGAAGGAAATGGCATTTTGCTTCTTGCTTAACCATGAAATCAACTTACCCAAGAAGAATGCTCCACCACTAGTACTTTTCCTATCATTTACATCTCCTACCCAATTAGCATCAATAAAGGAACTTAAAGTAAGATCATCATCTTGAGGATACCATAGGCCAAAGTCAATAGTTCCCTTTAAGTATCTAAAAATTCTCTTTACAGCAGTCACATGAGATTCCTTCTAATCAACTTGAAATCTTGCAACAATACATACAACATTCATGATATCAGGCCTAGTTTTAGTTAAATACAACAATCCACTAATCATTGATCTGTATCTTGTCTTATTTTCTTTTAGAGAATCATCTTCTGTTTTCAACTTGCATCTAATCACCATGGGTGTACCAACTAGCTTTGAATCTTCCATACCGAACTTCTTTAGCAATTTCTTCACATACTTGGACTAAGATATAAAAATACCTTTATCTAACTGATTAATTTGCAATCCCAAAAATAATTTCATCTCACCAATCATAGACATCTCAAATTCATTCTGCATCTCATTAGCAAACTTCATGCACAAACCATCATCTCCTCCAAAAATGATATCATCAACAAAGACTTCAACAATCAAATGTTTATTATGATCAATCTTGAAATACATATTACTATCAACAGTACCTTTGTTAAATCCAAGCCTCGGCAAATACTTTTCCAATTTGGCATACCATGCTCTAGGGGCTTGCTTAAGTCCATACAATGCTTTCTTCAACCGACACACCATATCTTCCTTATCAGTCAATTGGAATCCATCAGATTGCTCAACATACACTTCTTCCAATTCACCATTTAGAAAAGATAATTTGACATCCATCTAATAAACTTTGTAGTTCTTGTAAGCAGCATAGGCAAGAAATAATCTTACAGCTTCAATTCTAGCAATAGGGGAAAAAGTATGTCAAAATCAATTCCTTCCATCTGAGAATATCCTTTACATACGATTCTTGCTTTGTTTCTAAAGATCCATTTGGTTCCAATGACATTCTTATCCTTAGGTTTGGGAACAAGAATCCATGTATCATTCTTTTCAATCTATTTTAACTCTTCTTTCATTGCTTCAACCCAATGCTCATCTTTACATGCTTCATTCACACTAGTAGGCTCTCGCTTTAAATCAAGCAATATTTCTTTTGCAATTCGCCTCTATTCTCGACACCTTTGTTCTTATCACCTATAATCTATTCTTTTGAATGATTTAGTCTTACATATCTCAAAGTCTTCTTAGGATGTTGTTCAACTTTAGGCTCTTGTGTTCTCTCTTTTGTGCTTCCACTAGTTTACCCTTCTTCATTTTCTTGATTTACCGGATTGATTTTCACTTTATTTGTAGTCTAAACTTGCTTTCCTTGGTTTGTACTGTCATCCTCATCATCAAATTCATATCCATAGGTTCTAGATGGTGTACCTAAGTCTTCATCAACCTTGACATTTGCAATTTCAACATTTCTTCAATCTTTTATTGTAACACTAGTAGGCCTTGCTTTTAAGTAGAATAACCCGTAAAGTATAGTTTGACCATCACTCCTAGTATCACCTTTGATTTGTACCGGTTGAGTGTGTACACAACAATAGTCACAACTTCTCTCCAATAGATATGAGGGACATTCCTTCTAGCATCATTGTTCTAGCAACATCTTCAATTGTTCTATTCTTCCTTTCCACAACTCATTTTGTTGAGGGTCTGCGGTGCAGATAATTGTCTCTTTATTCCATGTTCTTCACAAAAAGAATTAAATTCACCAGAAGTGAATTCACCACCTCTATCTGATCTCAGACATTTAATCTTCAAACCTGTCTCTATCTCAACCATAGCTTTAAAGATCTTGAACTTTTCGAATGCTTCAGATTTCTCCCTTAAGAAAGTAACCCATACCATTCTAGAATAATCATCAATGAGTAACATGAAATACATGTAACCTTGTAAAATTATGAACTTAGAGGGACCACACCTGCTAGATCAATATGCAGATCTCTAACAATTCATTTGAACAATGCTTTTTACTCTGAAATGAAATTCTAGTTTTCTTTCCTAACTGACTTTCCTTGCATATTGCATTAGTAGGTTTCACCAACTTAGTTAGATCTCTCATAGCCTTACTGGAACTTATCTTGACAATATTATCAAAGTTAACATGACACATTCTCCTATGCCATAACCAACTTTCATCAACTTGAGCAATCAAGCAACTTTTACTAGCAGTACTCAAGTGAAAGATATTACCTTTTGTTTTTGTACCTAATGCAATTTCATTTCCTGAACTCAATATTCTGCACTTTCCATCCTTGCACTGAAGATTGTATCCCTTATCAACCATCTAACCAACACTCAAAAGATTGTGCTTCAAGCCTTCCACATACAGAACATCATCAGTATTATGTTTACCATCAAGAGAAATGCATCCTCTTCCATGGACCACACTAGCTGTGTTATCACCAAATCTCACAACACGACCATCATACTTTTCCAAGCTTACAAACATACTTTTATCTCCTATCATATGATGTGAACATCCGTTGTCAATCACCCATTCATCTTTCTCTTCAACTGAAGTAGCTAGGGCTTTCTCCACATTTGTACAACTAGCAGATTCAGTAGATACAAGATTATTTTCCTTGATAGCAATAAATACCCATTCATCATCACTTTTATTTCCTTTATTAGATTCATCATCTATTACACCTTCATCGGCAACATAATAACACTTCTTTTGAAATCTAGGCTTGTTAGGTCTTGGTTTAGGAGCTCTTTCCAGACACCTTGATGCAAAATGACCTATCTTATTGCAAGAAAAACATTTAAGAGGCAATTTCCCTTCATACTTACCTTTTCCTCTCAGTACTCTTTTGACAATAAGAGCTTCAGCTCTTCCATCTCTCTTTCTTCTTCTTCAATCTGTCTAATTTCATCCTCATATTTGAATGTCTTTCTAGATGAACTCTCACCCAGATCATATCTATGTCTATCTCTTCTAGAAGTAGTAGCCTTAAATGTAGATTCAACCTTGGGAAGGGAATCACCAAATTTTCTCAACTCAAAAGTAGTCAGCTTAACAACCAATGTATCTCTAGTTATATTTGTTACAGTCTAGAGCTCTTCAATAGCACTAGCTTTGACTTTGTAAGAATCATGTAGAGATCTAAGCACTTTAGCAACAATCTCAGATTCATCTATCTATCCGCCAACACATCTAATACCACACACAAGCTCATTCACTCTTTGCATGAAAGTATTAATGTTCTCATCATCACCCATTCTTAACCTTTTATATTTCCCTTTTAGACTCTACAACTTAGCAATCTTCACATTAGTACCACCTTCATACAAGGTTTCCAACTTTTTTTAGATCTCATGAGCAATCTTCAGATCCATAACATTTGTCATCTCAGAATTAGTCAAAGCACTCAACAAAGCTTCCTTAGCCCGGATATTATACTCAGCATCTCTAATCTCAACAGTAGTAGTAGGACCATTTTGAGGAATAACATACCTAGTACATGTAATGTTCCAATAGGGTTCACCAATGCATCTCAAATGACACTCCATTCGAGTCTTCCACAGAGAATAATTTTTTACATCAAATCTCAGACTATCCTTCTTGTAACTTTCCATCCTAGATCACCTTAAGTTGTTAAACTTCTTCCAAATAACCTACTCTAATACCAATTATTGGCAACACAAGGGCAGACGACTAAGAGGGGGATGGGTGAATCAATACATTAGAAATGCACATAACACCAAGATTTTTTTACGTGGAAACCCTGTTGGAGGAAAAACCATGGTGGAGTTCAGTCCACAAGATTATACCCCATTAAAAGTATAATGAAAATGAAATATGGGGAATGCACATGCATTTAGGCACACTTCCTAGAGCTCACTGCTCAATTACAACAAGTCTAACCGCCCAAGGAAGACACACTGTCTTATAGAAAGAATCAAATTACATCTGTAGGGATTTGAACTAGTAAAATAACATTTGCTAATGCCTGATCATAGTTCCAGTTAAGCAAATGAACAATTCTTCACTCTTCTACACACTTCTTCATGCTCTACTCTGCCTTCAAATGATATTCACACATACACACACAAAAGCACACTCTAGCATACACTCGCACTCATCAATTCGAATAAACAAGTGCTCTTATATATCTACAACAAGAAATTTCATCCCTTCATGTTGGCTTCAACAAAATAATAAAATGAATATAAAATGTTGGCCCAAAACATTTAACATTATTAATTCAAATCAACCAAGGTCAGCCACAGCTTAGTGAATACCTAAATTAACATCTCAATCATGAAGACACTTCAATTAATTACTCCTTGAAGATCCACAATACACTACAAACATTATGTCAATGAAGAACAAAAAAAACATGAACACGCAAGAGAAAATCACCAACCACGAGCACAACAATCAATGTGGATGTGCAACAAAGATAAATTACAATCTAGAAACATCCACAAGCATCATGAATCACAAGAGAAGCATCTACAACAACTGAACTAACTTAAATAGCATCATCCTCAATCAGGAACACCAACTAAAGAAACAAAAAAACTATCAAAATGAAAATCTTCATAACTCGATCAAATCTTCATGTGGATCTCTGAAACTTGACGTGGATAAACTAGATATACTCATAAACAAACCATTTAGTCCACAACCTTTGAAAATCAATGTACAAAACTTACCGACATACTGAACTTCACTTCACTACTGACAACCTGCAACTCATTTATTACAATTTTCTCAATATCCTCCACATATGCAACTTCAAATGAATTAATGCTAGTAGTGTTGAAATCAATGTCAACCACATATCAGCAACACAACTACATCATCCAACAAGAAGGAGGTGAAGGTTCTATTTTAATTTGGTCCTGGTTATTTATAATTTCTTTAGGTTTAATCATGGTTTCATCAAGGATGGTAGGCTCAGAGGTGGGAAAAGGAATGTTTTAGAGGGATGATTCTACTATTTTCTTTTCCTTGAACTTTTGATAGGACTTGAAAAATAAGTCTTCTCATGGTTTGATAGGTTCTATAGGCTCAGGCCAAAAGAAATCCAAAGAAAAGTTTTCATGAGAGGACAAAGGGTTGAAGCCACTATGATGGACAATGAAAATTTCATTTTCAAAGGGAAAATTTAAGAATTTATGTACAAACAAAGGGACTACATTCATGAAGCAAAGCCATGGATAGCCTAGCTTCACATGAAATTGGTTTGATTGGGGGATGATGGAGAATGAGATACCTAATTGTTTCGGTCCTATTTGTAAAGGAAGAGTGATCGATCCCATCGTAGGCCAAGTAAAACCATTATGTTTCTTGATCCATGCTTTTAGTTTATCATATATATCTTGATAGAGCTCATGCAGAAGTAAGAATTCCTCGGTGATCACATTCTCTCCACATATGGGATCTATTAATATCCCATTAGTGGGATTGTCATAGATTTGACTGGCTATGTAAAGAGGACCCTAGGTTGAATGTTTAAGTATAACTTTAGAGGAGAAAGCAATCTCAAGAGGATTTTTAGTTTAGCCTTTATGAGGAATGATGTCTATCACTCCTACCAAATCATCCATAGGATCATTATCTATATGATCATGTTGAATAGTATCAATGTTATCATCATTTGTATCAACATTCATCACATCATCTTTGTAGTTTCACTAGCTTTGAAAAATGAAATGTTATGATTGGGCATAGGGTTGGTAAAAATTTGCATGTTTTGGTTAGGAGGGGAAACAAAATTATTTCCTTGATCACTAACACCTCCAATGGAAAGATGACCAAAATCAATGAGGTATTGCACAAGATGTTTAAGATGCTTGCAATGTTTTGTATCATGTCCATTTTTTCAGTGATAATGACAGTAGGAGTTTGGTATATAGCTTGTGGGTAATGGTTTATTAGGATCGAGAGTTTTAATAGGAGGAAAGGTGATCACCTTTTGTTCTAGGAGTTGTGTCATTATGTTGTAAAGGGTATCGACTAAGAGGGTAAATTATATTTTCGGGTCCCCATAGCTAAAGGGTATCATGACTTTAATAGTAGCTACTTGATTATTGAAATTTTGAGTTGTTTGTTGAGAGGGATTGAATTGAAGAATTTTTTATTTTTATTTTCTAAATTCTTGAGAATTGTTTTGGTTTGCTTTCTCAAACTTCTCAGTATGGCGAGAGGTGGATTTTGCATCAGGACTACTAACCAAGTTTTGATAATCACGGAGGGAAATACATAAGTGCATGAAAGAGGGAAATTTCATCATAGTAAGTTTGTCTTGTGTCTTTCTTTGTAAATTTTCTATGAACATATTTTGAAGGTGAGGGTCACAAACCTTGACATCGATTTGGGAATAAAGCGATTGATAGCATGAGATAAAATCTGTAATCTTTTCTTCTTCTTTTTTCTTACATCTCATCAAATCAGACAAGGTCATTTTAGGAGTCATATGCACTTGGAAATGGGTGAAAAATGCCTCAACAAGTTCATTGAATGAATAAATTGAGTTGTTTGGTAGTGAAGAAAACCATTCTAAGGCAATATCCTTCAAGGATCTAGGGAAAATCTTATCCAAGAGTTTATCATCAAGGACAAAGTCACTGCATAAGGAGGTATAAGCATTAACATGGTTAAAAGGATCTCCCTATCCTCCATATTTCTTGAATCTAGGCACCTCTACACCTTGTGGCATCAATGTTTGCAATATCTCCATGGACAATGGGCTTCTTTTGACATAATACATAGGTGCGCAATTTTTATTTTGGTTGATGGTGGAAATTTATTTTTGGAGGGATGAAACAATTTGGAAGAGTTGATTTATGGGAGGGTCATTTCTTGGGTTATGAGACGAAGGTGAAAATGGTGAAGATGTGTATGTTTTTTAAGGAAAAGTGAATGGAATTCTTATAGGTGGTAAAGTGGTAGGAGATATGACGTGCGATGCCACAAAGGCACTAGGGATGCTAGCGGAAATACCCAAGGAAGGAATCACATTACTAGTCGGTTGCATTGTTGTTGTAGCTTGAGGGTTGGTATAGGTAGGAATAGAGGAAATTGTTGTGGGAGGAGGAATTTGAATTCCTCCTTGTCTTGTGACATTTCTTCTAGTTAAAGGACAACTAGTGTTTGAAGGAAAGTGTTTGCCAAAGATTTGAACTATATTTTTCAAAAGGTCAAGTCCATCTTCACTTTCAAGCACACGATGAATGTTATCTATTTTCGAGATGGCAGTGTTTGAAATGTTCTCAATGCTTATTTGATTTTTTAAGTTTGCTAGGCCTTCATGAATTTGGATTGTGTTTTCTTGTGGAACACTGGCAACCATTTTATCAACAAGTGTCACACTACTTGAAGGCAAAGAGTTGTTAAGCGTATAGTCCATACCTAGTGTACTAGTGTTAATACTAGGAGTGAAAGAGCTAGAAAACCCAAGATCCATGAAAATTGTGCTATCACAAAATGACATGAGTCTCGAACTTCATCTGACTATAGTATTAGCAATAGGACACCAAATACTCATGCAAGGGCTACTAAATGCAATATAAGCTAAGAACAATGAGATGACTATAACAAAAACTATGTAAATTAAAACATAAAGGTATCAACAGTAAACATGAGCACATAAATAGAGTTTTGAATTCTAAAAAATGTAGTACAAAATCTGCATTGGGACTAATTTTTCTAGAGGGCATATTAGTCTTAGTGGGGGTTTTTTCCAAAAATTTTAGAAATTTTCAATTAATTTTTATGCTTTATATGTTGTATGATATGTACCCTAAGTGCAAATGTAGATTTTGTATCATTTTCAATTATATGAGGTGCAAAAATGCAAGCTATATGCACTTTCACTAATGTAAAATTTGGAAACCCTAGAATGCTAATTAACTAACACAAACCCTAATGCAATGTTAATGCAAGCAACATCTAGGATGAGAATGTGCACTCCGAATCAAAATTATGATGTTCTAAATGTAAGTTCACCAAAATGAAACAACTGAAAATGGGGTATATGATTTTTTATGGTTTAGTACAGAGAGAAAACCTACTTTCCAATTATCTCATTCAAGGACAACCCTAGAGATCTCAATGCATAAGAGAAAGAGATCTTGTAATAGGGTTGTCCTAGGGGCTGATTATAAACTAATGAGGGGTTCAACACCAAGTTAGGACTTGCAAAGATAAATGTAAAGCAAGATGTAATGATGAAACCTAATGCAATGCAATCTTTCACCAAATGCCCTCGAAATGCATGTAAAATACAATAACAAGTTGTAAGATGAAATAAGTGCACCTAGAAATATAAAGAGGACTAAATGGATTTTTGAATTGCTGAAAATAGTGACTTTAATGTTGACTGGGACTCATGCACCAGCTTTGGTGAATATGTCCTAGATCTAGGCTTTTGTGCAGAAATAGGAATCTAGAAAATGGGTGTTTGAAACTACAAAAACCTTAAATTTGACCTGAACTAGGACTCATACACCAAAATTGGCATATCTATCCACTTAGGGTTTTCAAAAACTTTAAAGCCTGAATCTTGTCTTCAAGGTTTTCTCTGTGCTTTCCAATTCATTTCCAGATCCAAAACCCTGATTTGCGGCCTATAGAAGTGTTCCATGTATCTCCAATGTAAGGTGACAAATTTGACAACTTTGAACACTTTTGAAAACCTTCTTCAAACTTGATCTTAAATGTGTCTTCAACCTAGACCTACAAATCACACACCAGAGAGAGGAAAAGATGTTGATTTGTTAGTGGAAAGGGGTTTTCCTTGGTCCAACCCTGTTTTCGTAATCAAACCTTAAAATGGAATCCAATAGAAATGGAGAATGATGAATGAACAAAATATGATGTTGCAACTCACCAAACCCTAGCAATAAAAGGATACAAACATGTATGAGATGGCTCCAATAGATGTAGATCTTGACTCTTGTTTGAATAAGATAGATCTTGAATGAAATGCTAGCTTGAACCATGAAACCCTACATCACAATTGTTAGCTCAAAAACAAACATGATGCATGAAGACTTTGAAATGATGCTTGATGCATGAATAATGCTCTAAAATTCTTGATAATCTACCCTTGAATGCTCTTGAATGGTCTTGTAAACACTTGAATGTTCTTGTGAAATCAAACCTGCTATTATGAATGCTCTCACATAATTCTTAGGTGAAAATGAGTGAAAGAACCTTGTATTTATACATAATTATGCAAAAATTCCCAAAATTACAACACTACAAGCCGACATTAGATCTAGGAGGATAAAATACCACTAAAAATTTGAATTAATTTTAATTTTGGGTCACACGAGACTCATACACCCAAGGTGACGTATGAGTCCAATTAGGCATAATTTATGGGACCAAATTCAAAAATGCTTAGAAAGGTGTGAAATTAGGTTCAGGACCCAAAAACCTAGGTGGGACTCATACGTTGAAGGTTGTGTATGAGTCCCAGATCACTAAATCTAGGTGACACAACCTAAAACCACCTAAATTATGATTGGATGTTTATTTATGTTAGGATTATCCTCAAAAAGATGTAGTAAATGAGGCTTTTGGATGCAAAATAAGGATAATTAAAGCATAAAGAAGCCCAATTATTTATGATAACCCTAGAAAAGTGTGAAAATGTGCTACAACACTTTACAACACTTTAGATAAGGTTTTATTAAGGCACATTTTGGTTAGAAAAAGAGTTTTATTAGGCTCAGTTAATTAATAAAACCTTAGAAAAGTATGAAACTGTGTTATAATAGTTATCAACACTTTAGCAAGGTACTTTTTAAGTTTATTAGTTAAAAAGGGCCCAAGACCTAATGTGAATGTGTCAAACACATTACAACACTAAATCAAGGCAACATTGAGCTTAGTTTAACAAGGAGGGCCCAAGAAAGCAAGGAAAAGTAAAGGGATACTTTTTTAATTTCCATTGGATCAAGGAGGATGATCGAGCCCCAAAGATCTAAGATCTCTTAGAAAACCCACAAAGGCACAAACAAACACATGTGTGCAATAGTGATACAAGATACACAATCATACAATGTCAAAATTAATGTAAAGAGGAAAGGGAAGGATAAGGGATGGATCAAGCCTTAGTTGTTTTTCTGAAAAAAATGTGTGCAAGTGAAAGTTGTTGTCCTCTATGTGAACAAAACACTCAAGAGGGCTAGTGAATTTTTTTTGTTCATTAGGTGAGCCCCAAAGGATAAGAAACACACACTAGGTCTAGAAGGTGTGAACTCATAAAAGAGGGTGGCACATGGGTAAATTCATCAAAAAAAATTGTGTACCCATAAGTCAATGCCAAAATAATCAATGCGATGCCAACGCTACACTAAGTCCAACTTTTGTGAACAAAAGTAAAGAAAAAATGTCAATATGTTCATGGTAAAATGATAATTTTAATGAAATAATTCCAATGCATGCCTCCACTTTAAAGAAATTGCTAAACATTGTGTTGTGAAAAATTACTTTAAAGTAGAAAATGATAAATGTTAATTATTAGAAGGGACATGAGAGGTTATAATTGGAAGTACCTATGTTAATGATATGTTTCCAAATAAAGCTACATCATGAAGAGGGGTTGTGCCCACATGTAATCCAAAGATAACACATGAGGGATCTATGAATTTGAGGTCAGCGTATGTCTTTTCTATAGTGATATAATAAAGCTCAGAACTATCATCATTCCCCAAATACTAATAGAAAAATGAAATAAATGAAGAATGACACATAGAGAATGAAAGAAGAGCTTTTCGGTCAACATGGAAGAGACCTAAATGTCTCAATGCTTTACATCAACCCCAAAATCAAAACACAAGAAAAATGAAAAGATAATGTTTACAACATATAGAAGAATGTCACAACGGGTTTTCTTCCTTTGTATCCTTGCACCAACAGAGTAAAAAGGGTCATCCAAAGAAAGATCACAAACATAAAGACATTCCAAGCAACATGGTACAAGGGATCACATTACGGATAGGAAATCTCAAACAACATGAAAAGAAGACAAAGAAAAGACTAGTATGTCACATGAGAACCAACCTAGTGGTTTGCATCCCAATATTGTTCATTATATATGAAGGGTGGATAACTAGCCAAAGGAGAAATGACAAGTGCCATAATAGGACAATGCTACCTAGCCTCCTTGTCCCCTAAAATTTAGGACAAGGATGTGTATGATAGAAATTTTCCTCCACTAGGGTTTAGGACCTAGGGCAACAATCTTCTATACTTCACATTCAAGGATGACCCTAGAGATCTTACACCAAGAGTGGAATAGAGGCAAGAGATCTGACAATAGGGTATCCTAGGGTATGATTTTAGATTACAAGAGGGGTTCACCACCAAGTTTAAACTTGGAAAAGATAATGACATGTAAGATGAAATGCAAAACCTAGTTTGATGCAATGCTTCACTAAATTACTTGGAAATGCAAACAAAATAGAATAGAAAATTGTAAAATAGAAAGCATGCACCTAGAAATTTTTTGGAGATGGAATGGAGCTCTAAAATCCTAAAAAACTTAATTTTTTGGCCTAGTGGGACTCATTCTCCAATTTGAGCGAATCAGTCCCAAATCTGGGTCTCTACACAGGATCAAGTTTTAGCCAAATGGGTATCCAAATATGCAAAGATCTCTTAAAAACTAATACAATAGGACTCATTCACCACAACTAGAGAATCACTCCCATTTTGTCACAAAGTGTCCCAAGAGCAGAATCTTTAACTAAAACTTTGCAAGCCTCTAATGATGGATAAAATAAGCACTTTCCTATTGATTTCATGCAAATTGGATGGATATTTTTCCCTAGATCTAATTTTCCATGAGTCTTGACATATTTTCATGACAACTTTCACAACATTTGTGACTTTGTCATTTCGGTGCTTTTGAAGGCTTCAAATCCACTTTTCTTCAATCTACAAACTTACAATCACACATTAAAGAGGGGAAAACTTGTTGATTGTTAGATAATAGGGGTTTGTCTTGGTCAAATCCCTTTTAGGTAATTAAACCAAATGATGAAATAAGATAATGAAGCATGAAACATGAAATAATGCAATTAGAAACTTTCCATGATGATGGATCTTGAATTGCTGCAATAATTGATAAATAATTCTACCCTTGAATGTCCTTGAATTCTCTTGAATGCTCTTGAAGACACTTGAATGCTCTTGTGAACTCAACTTGCTATTAAGAATGTTCTCACAAAAGTCTTAGGTGAAAATGAATGAAAGAACCTTGTATTTATACTTAATTATGCAAGAATTCCTAAAATTACAACACTACAAGCTAACATAAGATCTAGGAGGACAAAATACCGCTAAGAATTTGAATTACTTTCAATTTTGGGCCACACGGGACTCATTCGCCACAAGTGGTGAATGAGTCCTGTAACATAGGAAAATTCATAGGTTAAGTAGTACAATGCATAAACTCAAACCAAACCTATTCTAACAACAAAGAACAATGGAATAAAAAGCATAAATACAGGAATGATCTCACCAAAAATCTATGTAATTCCATGAATAACCTCAATTGCACTTTTCCATTTTTTCATTGTATGATAATTTCAGTCAAATTTCTCTTAAGTGGGCAAGTATAGCCTTGTGATAGTGTTATTAGAGAAACATTGAAGATTCTAAAGTTGATTGCTTCCAAAACTCATAAGATTTTGGGGAGGAGTAATAATGTGGAAGGTAAAGCCAATTTATAGAAAACATGGTTTTCGAATGATAGGCTCAAATTAAAAGATAAATCGACGATTAAGATTGAAAGATGTGACATGAACTCGAATTAGGGTTGAATTAGTGCGAGTTAAAAAGCATAAAGGGTGGAGATTAAATTAAATAATAATTTAATCTTTAGTTAAGATAGTTTGAAACTCAAAAGAATAAAGTTTGCATGTAAAGATAAATATTGTCGAAGACAAATGATGAGAATAAATTAATTAAATAATTAAATTTATTTAATTAATAAAAGTTTGCACATAGAAGATAAGAATAAATCTAGATAACTGACCGATTAACTCAGAAAGTCTATTCGTTAAAGATAATCAGATATTAAATCACCAGATAACTGAATGATCAATTTAGATCTAGACATAAGCGATAAATGACTAATTATATTTAACCAAGAGATTATCTAATCATAGAGGAATATGCCATGGATAAACCCTTTTATGAATTAAATAATAATTTAATTCAACATTCAAGATTTAAGATTAAATTAAATAAATAAAGATTTATTTAATTAAAGATAGAAAGGGCTAAAGAATAATTAAATAATTAAAGTTATTATTTAATTATAGTCGAAAGTGTGGTTGGAATTAATTAAATAATTCAAAATGATTATTTAATAGAGGATAAATTTATTGATTGAATATGATGATTAATTTGACCACTTGACACTGACTGACAGATTAATATTTTATACATCCACTTTGAAAGACAATTTTTTGAAAAATTCAAAAAAAATTGGAAAGTTTCTCGATTGGGTAATTAGATAGCCAAAAGTTTGCTAATAGGGGATAGATTTAATTTTGGAAGGAATCAACTTTAGAATCTTTGATGTTATGCTATTAACAACTATCATGAGGCTATACTTGCACACTTCAGAGAAATCTAAGGGCAATTATCATACAATGGAAAAATGGAGAAGTGTAATCGAGGTTATTCAGGAAATTACATAGATGTTTGGTGATATTGTTCTTGTATTTATGCTTTATATTCCATTGTTCTTTGTTGTTAGCATAGGTTTAGTTTGAGTTTATGTATTGTACTATTTAACCTATGAATTTTCTTGTGTTACAAGTCCCATCTGGCATAATGTATGGGACCAAAAATCAAAAGTGCTTAGAAAGATGTAAAAATAGGTTTGGGACCAAAAAAATTAGGTGGGACTCATTTGCTCAAAGTGGAGAATGAGTCCTGGATCACCAAATCTAGGCCACAGAAGCTATAAATATCTGAATTATGGTTAGTTATTGATTGGTGTCAGGATTATCCTCGAAAAGATGTAATGAATGAGGCTTTTGGATGCAAAATAGGGCCAATTAAAGCATAAGAAAGCCCAATTATTAATGAAAAGCCTAGAAAAATGTGAAAATGTGTTACAATACTCCAAATAAGTCAAGATTAATGTTGATTATGATTAAAATTATATTAATTATGCTTAGTTAATTAATAAATCCCTAGAAAAGTGTGTAAGTGTGTTACAACACTTCACAAAACTTTATGAAGGCATCATTGAATTCCATTAGTTCAAAAGGGCCCAAGACCTAATGTGGATGTGTTATCCACATTACAACACTAAATCAGGGCAACATTAAGCCAAAATCCACAAGGAAGACCCAAACAAGTGTGAAAATGTCAAGGGACCCATTTTTTGACACTACATTTAGCCCCCAATTTAGTGAGAGGATGATTTTGCTTCAAACTCACCCTAATGTAGACATTCAAGAGGGGTCCAAACATACCAATGCAGATGACAAAGGATGAAAAAGATCAAAGGAGGTGGCCATGCCCCCAAGATCCAAGATCCTAAGTCAAACTGAAATAAGCACAAGAGGAAACACACAACGTTGTATGATATGCAACAAAACAAGATACACAATCATGCAATGTCAATTATTAAAAGAAAGAAAAGAAAAAATAAAAAGGTAGATCAAGTTTCGACCATTTGTCCAACATGATATGGATCAAATCTAGGCTATTTTTCCAAAAATGCATTCTCACTTTGAGGTGATGGAACTTCCTGCCTGCCTGCCAGGTGAGAAGTGCTAAAAGGTGAGAAACATACACTCATGGCTGGTATGTACTCACACACACGCAAGTGCCTATGAGGAAATTCATGCCTCATATTGGGCTTCCCTCAATAAAACCATGCCACCAAAGTTGTACCTAGTCCTACCAAACCACGATTCCGAAAGTTCTCACCGATAACTTTGTATGCTTCGGAGCCTATGAACAAACAAGAGATGGATCTACAGAATGCAAGTTGTGTTACATGCAAGGTGGCTATATAACAAATTTTGTAAATGTAGTCAGTGTGTAAGATATATGCGTTAAAAGGTGGCTTCTTCTTAGTTCAGCGTAAGTGTCTCCTTTCCAGTGGTTACTGTTCAATGTTTCTAAGAGAGGATAAGCTTCAAAGAAACACGCTACCCGGAAAGAAAATCAAACGCAAATGACACGTCGATGCATCGCCAAGAAGAAAGAGGAACCACAAGGAAGCTTAATCAGGAGGCTGGAATGTATGGCCCCCACTTAATGGACAAAACAAAATTGTTGCGGAGCAATTTCGAAGTAGGAATATTGTTTTATTCAGAAAGCCCTATGCCGAGTCATATGTTTCCAATAAGCTACATCATGAATAATTATGTCACATGTGAGTCAATCTTAAGGCATGCCATCCACATTCCAATCTTATTGTTATATGTACATGAAAGGCATTCAACTAGCCAAAAGAGACAATGATAAGTGACATACAAGGACAAGGCTACCTAACCCCTTGCCCCCACTTAGTGTAGGAAAAGGGTGAGCTGAATAGGATAAAAATAAGTATCAATTAAAGGAATCAGGTGCTTCAACACAAAGAAGAGCACCACACTCCTTGAGATGTTGAATTTTGTTACTTTAAAAAGCCTTACATTCATTAGTAGCATGACCATCAACTCTATGATATGTAATGTTCTAAATCCCCAGTAAAAACCGAGTACCAGCGTTCCGGAGGGAGGATATCAAATGGATCTTGCGGTGTGTCCCCACAAGATAATCTTCCTTTGATCAATGGTAGAAGAGGTTCCTTTATTTTGCAGTCATATTCTCGTTCAGCACGCTATTCCTACTAAGGTCATAAGGATTGTGAGTAAATTTTCATCCTTTTGAAAGTATAAACGGAATAAATCCAAATCATTAAAGTGCTCTTTGTGGATACATTGACATTGCTGGCGATTCTCTTTGTTTTATTCCATTTTGCAAAGGATAACTTCAAAGACCATCAATGTGCAATCCGGCCATGGCACTAATGTTACCGTTGGCTTAGAGGAATCTCGTAATAGCGCTGGTAAGCATGGAAGGATTGTTTATTTCTTCTAGCGGACAACAACCAATACCATTAGTTATTTATTGCGGGGTCTCTATAGTAATAATCGGAGCACTTTGCCCTTCGAAAATCGCCATCATTTTCCTTTATAAACCGTTGTTTCATCATTTCCCTTTTCCAGCACGATTATTCATCTTTGATTCATGGTTGTTCATCATTAAGTTCTACCAAAGTTTGTTGTGTAATTTCTTTGTCTAAAAATCATTGAGGTGGATTCTTTTGAAGGGTCTTCCAAGTTTTGTGTTGACATTACCACTTTTTCTTTTCCACGCCTCTTTATTATGACCTTTGGTTTCCCATCAAATCTAGTGTGAAATCCTAGGAACCCCAATCATCGTCTAATAGCTTCGTGACTTCCTCAATATGTTTTTCATTGTATTTCTATTGCATGGGTTCTACTTGTGTGGTTAGTGTTAATGTTGCCAAAGGATTTTCTTTTCCTTTCTCAATGTTTAAACAACTATTTGGGTCAGGGTCAGCTTCGAGTGTGTACACTTTTTTGTTGTAAATATACTTCATTTTACGATGAAGAGTCGAAGGCACACGATTCATTACATGAATCCATGATCTGCCTAAAAGGGTATTACATGAGAGATCGCGATGCATAACATGGATCGGTGTTTCCAATGTGGCCTTTCTAGTTGTAATAGGTAAAGTGATCATATCGAGCAGTTTTTTCTACATTGTCAAATCCACTAATAGATAAAGAGGTAGGTTGAATGTTTGATTTATCGATGCCAAGCCTATCCAAAAGGGTCACACTACACACATTAAGGCCTGGACCATTGTCAACAAGGGTTCACTTTATCCCTTTTCTTTTTTATTGAGATATTATTATGAAAGCTCTTCATTTTGTTTTTGCACTTGCAAAGGGGTGAGTTCACTTTGGTGGAAAACAATGTCAGCATTTATTCCTTGAATCATAGCTACTATGTCTTTTGGTTGTGCATTATAAGCGATAGGAACCTGTTGCAAGGCACTTTGAAGCATAGTATGATAGGTGAATTTTGAATCAAGTCCCAAAGGGATATCTTTGTAGGAGTATTATTAAGTTGTTCAACAAGATCACACTCCTTCCCATTATGCGAAGTTAAATGGGGAGCACTAGGAAAAATGGGATTAGGAAAAGGGAGGGATGTTGAAGTTGTTTGTGTTGGTTGCAGATTGTTTCTAGTGTTATATGTATGAGCAATGGTATTATGACTCGGTTGTTGTAAAAACATTGTTCTTAGGTGGGAAAAGGATGAGTTAAGGTTTGTTTTGAGCTTTTTGCTTATGTGATAGTGGGTAAAGAATTAGAGGATTCTTAGGATGTCCCACAGGGTATGTAGGAGTTCCATTAATCAAGGGGGATCGAATGGACACTTGCGCTTTCATAACCTCGACGGTCTTGGTTTGATGTATCTCTAATAAGAGGAAATCTAGAATCACCTATTTGTCATCACCTAAGGAAGCCACTTTATTATTGTTGCCATTTTCTTGCACCATGATATTCTTCGTAGGAGGAGAGATTTTAGGAGAACTATAAACCAAATGTTCTTGGAATTCAATGATTGGTTCTTCCAAAATGACTTCATCACAAGTAGGGGAATGATCAATGGTTGAATTGTCTTGTTTATCAATAGTGGGGATATTAGGAGAAGGCTCTATTTGTTTGTCATTTTTCTCTAAGGTCTCATTCTGTTATGCCATATTGTCTACCCTACTAGGAGAGCTTATTATATGTTCATCCATGGTTATATTTTATAAATCATCTTCATCACAAGTAGGGGAGGCATCAAGAGAAGGACCTATAAGATTTTCATGCTTACCAAATAGATCTTCCCATATGGTAGGAGAATTCGGGAAGGGAAGGACAAGATTCTCATGACTCTTAATAGGTATATCTTCTAACAGCAACCTATTGTCTTTGCATCAAGGAGGGATATTAGGAGAAGGACAATTTTGATTGTTATAGCTATGTATGATATCATCTTCTTTCGCTAAAACATTCCCAGAAGCAAGGGATGAATGGAGATTAGGAAAAGTGATGTTTAGAAATTTTTCTATGATCTCATCCTATTTTTTTCTAATATCTTCCAAAGGGGGATGAGGAGAGTGACAATCAAGACCCTCAATGCTTGAATCTTCTTTCTCCAAGATTGGTGCAAGAGCACCCTAGCAAATACATGCCTCCATGAGGCAATCTTAGGTTTTTGGTTTAAATCTAGTGTTTTGATGTTGTAATAAGGCCCAAGAGGCCAAATTAATGATGGCATAGGTCCTAGGAGGTTGTTAGGAGTCCATTTTTTAAATATTGCAAAAAATTGTAAAAAGTTATCAAAACAATGTAAAAATTGTCAATGTAAAAGTTGCAAAAAGTGTAAAAAGGGTAAACAAAAGAGGAATATGAAGGGTCTTAGGGATTTTAAAAGGTATTTGAAGTAGTTTCTAACATTGGGTAAGTTTTAAATCCTTTAAAAAGGTCATTTGCATTGTTTGTAAGGTAGAAGTTTGGATTTGAAGTTGGAATGAAGGCAATTTAATGTTATTTAAGGTTATTTTGGTATGGCCATGTACGTCCCAACACCCACTTCTCATTGATGGTAAATGAAATTTATTTGAATATACTTTCCAATTCAAGTAGTTTCACTTAATTTCATGGAGTTATGCAAAATTTATTGCAATTTTGGTAGAAATAGTTAAATTCTAATTTAGTAGGGGCAGCAAGCATTCAAAAATGCATTTCTTCATTTCTAACTAGTAAAAATTCATGAATTTTGGTTTTGAGCTTTTTTTTAATATGTTCTTTAAGATTTTTCAATTTTCATGAGTTGGGATTAATGTTTGACAAGGTTTCAAGGAGGCCCTAGGCTGTCCCAGCCTTGATTTTTACCATTTGAAGAGCCTAGAGTGAGGGTTTTGTGTTTTGAAGAATTTAGGAGTCTTCCAAACTCCAAGAGTTGTTTATTTTGAAGTTTTATAACCTATAGAAGATATATCCACAATTATTTTGGATTGTGAAGTGAATTAGGTATTATGTGCTTTGGAAAACAAGCCTATTTGGGGCTTGTAGCAGCGGTACAGTCAATTTTATTGGTATTCTTTCCAAAACAATAGTACCTAATGTTGTAGTATGTTTAATAAGTATGAAATGGGTCCTAGAATCTGTGTTTAGTTTGTAGAAACTCCACCTAGTTTGCAAGATATGCCTAATTTTAGTGTTTTGGACTCCTACAAGCAATATTGGTACTTTGGTGCTAGCAACTGAGAATCTGATAAAACAGAGTTGTAAGAGGGTTTTTTTTCCTTTTTTATGTCAAAATCAAGATGAGTAAGGTGTACTAGGGTCTGGTAAAATTTTGGGACCATGTTTTGGTGTTTTGGTGTCTTTGAGCCTTGTTGAATCAAGTTGCAAAGAAATTGAGTTGGTGATGTGAAACCTTTGTACTGCATCAATTAGTATCAAAGCTTAGAAGTTATGGGAAAGAGAGAGTTTGGTGTTTGTGCAAGTTGAAGAAAGAACCTGGTTGCCAAAAGACTAGGTAGAGGAAAAGAGAATAGACCTAGGTGAGGCAAAGTCAAGAGGAAGCAAGGTTAAAGGGACTTGCTTGAAGAGAAGATGGATTTGTTAAGAGGGAACTTGTAGGCAAAGGGTTCGCAAAAGAAGAAGCAAGAAGAAAAAGAGAGGAAGATGAAAGAGAAAAAAATGAGGCAAAGAGAGATTGAGAAAGAGATAAGAGAAATAAGGCAAGCTATTTTAAGGCATGAAGATAACATGGAGTAGTTGCTCAAAAGAGCACTCAATTGGCACTTAACAATGAAGAAGAAGGTTGTATGGCCTATTCAAAGGTTGGTGAAAAAAAGAAGACACATAAAGGCATTAGAATCAGAAATGAAGATGATAGAACCTTTGATAGAGGTAGGAGAGGAGCAATCCAAACAAGATAAAGAATGTAAAGAAAAAGAAAGGAAGATAAAGTTTGCAGCCATCCCCAAACATGAAGATGACATTGCAGCAAAGGTGAAGGATCAGATTTTGGAGGGAAATGATGAATCCATCATGAAGATAGAAAATGAGTTGAAGATGCATGGTTGTATTGTAGAGACAATATATCACTTCCTTGTTGTGATAACACTTTTGATGAAGAACAAACTAATGGTCAAGATGAAATAGATGGAAGAAGGACAAAGAGTTGACATGGAGATTGTAACACATTAGAGCATGAAGGAGCAGATTCAAAGAGACAAGACAAAGTGGAGACAAGTTGGCATAGACCAACTAAAGCCAAAGCTGAAGATGAAGATTAAATGGAGTTGTTTCAAGAATCAGGGCATGGAAGAATACAAGGAGGATAATTTAATGATGGAGACTTGTTATTACATTCAATCCAAGAGTACTTAGAGTTTTCATTTGGTTGGGAGTATGGTGTAGGAGCACCCTATAAAATACATGCCTCCATGAGGAAATCTTAGGTTTTTGGTTTAAATATAGTGTTTTGATGTTGTAATAAGTCCCAAGAGGCCACATTAATGATGTAATAGGTATTAGGAGGTTGTTAGTATTTTATTTTTAAAATATTGCAAAAAATTGTAAAAAGTTGTCAAAACAATTTGTAAAAATTGTCAATGTGAAAGTTGCAAAAAGTGCAAAAAGGGTAAACAAAAGAGGAATATGAAGGGTAATAAGGATTTTAAAAGGTATTTGAAGTGTTTTTTCACATTGAGGAAGTTTTAAATCTTTTAAAAAGTTCATTTGCATCGTTTGTAAAGTAGAAGTGTGGATTTGAAGTTTGAATGAAGGTAATTTAATGTTGTTTTTGTGCATTTTTCAGTGATTGTCTCTGTTTCAGGATTTGGTATGGCCATGTACGACCCATAACCCACTTCTCATTGATGTTAAATAAAATTTATTTGAGTCTATTTTCCAATGCAAGTGGTTTCACTCAATTTCATGGAGTTATACAAAAGTTATTGCAATTTTGGTAGAAATGGTTAAATTCTGATTTAGCAGGGGCAACAAGCATTCAAAAATGCATTTCTTCATTTCTAACCACTAAAAACTCATATTTTTGGTTTGGATGTCTATTTTAATATATTATTTAATATTTTCCAATTTGTGGGAGTTGGGGTTAATGTTTGACAAGATTTCAAGGAGGCCCTAGGCTGTCCCAGCCTTGATTTTTGCCATTTGAAAAGCCTAGTGTGAGGGTTTTGTGTTTTGAAGCACTTATGAGTCTTCCAAAATCCAAGAGTTGTTTATTTTGAAGTTTTATAACTTTTAGAATATTTTTCCACAGTTATTTTGGATTGGGAAGTGAATTAGGTGTTATGTGCTTTGGAAAATAGGCCTATTTAGGGCTTGTAGCAGTGATACAATCAATTTTATTGGTATTCTTTCCAAAACAATAGTACCTAATTTTGTAGTATGTTTAATAAGGATGAAATGGGTCCTATAATATATTATTATTTTGGGGAAACTCCACATATTTTGCAAGATATTCCTAATTTTAGTGTTTTGGACTCCTACAAGCAATATTAATACTTTGGTGCTAACAACTAAGAATCTGATAAAATAGAGTTGTAAGAGGGTTTTTTTGCTTTGTTTCTATCAAAATCAAGATTAGTAAGGTGTACTAGGGTCTGGTAAAATTTTGGGACCATGTTTTGATGTTTTG
>VDFB02035725.1:0-13021 GCA_007258455.2 Sequoia sempervirens | reverse complement strand
TTGGCATGGCATGATAGAGAAGTTCAATTTGGGGTTGAGGAAGATGATGTGGAAGGATGTGTGGGAAAGAATATTATTTTCAAGGAGTAGGCTTGTTATGATGCTACTGTTGCTTCAAAACAGGAATTAGTTGTAGAAGATGTCAAATCAAACAAACAGTCATCCTTGGCCCTCACACTTATGAGGTGGTTTTCACATGAAAATGCAGATTTCAGTTATGAGATGGATGATACAGCTTATGAGACAGTCAATGAGGGTATGCACAAGGGGTTGTTCCTGGGACAAAGCTACACACAAGGTATATCATTCCTTAGTGAGTTCAATGGTCCTTGTTTCATGCACATGATCACATTTGATGACTATCTATTGGAGTTGTATGAGAGACATTTTGCTGAAGAGCTGATCATAAAAACTAGCAAATGGCCTAGTAAGAAGATCCTTTAGTGTGACAATGTATGGTTTGTCATGGATAGTACACCTTGTAGTTGGTCTGAAACTATGGGATTCACATGCAAGGATGAACCGATGATGTTGAGAGCTAGTGATAAGAATGCAACACCCAAAGAAGATGAAGTTGTTCTCACATGCCTTCAGTAGGATGAGGGTTCACTTCTTACATCAACCAATAAGGAGTACATGTGTCTTCATAATGAGCACAAGGAAGAAGGGCATGTTGTCACAGGATGTGCCTAACCAGCGATTATTGATCAGATTTATGAAGGTGATGTTGAAGACAAATCAGAAATGTTGCATGGAGATTTTGGGTCTCATAAGTCATACCACTTGGAGGGGCAATTGAGGGTGAACGATAGTTGGATTGTGGCAGCCCTAACTTACTTTGATGATATTCATGAGATGATGGCAGATTTGTGTTGGAAGACACTACGTGAACATGAAGGACTTGGTGGAGGTATATCTCTTGATGACTTGAACAAACTCCAGGAAACTTTGGTGGTAGTGAAGTCAAACTACCTACACTTACTCACGGATAGAGATCATCTCCTCACACTTGATGAGATTTATGTTGATGCCTTGAGGAGGAAAGAAGATGAAGTGGGTAAGCTCACCTATGAGCTTAGGAGCACCATGGGTTCTTTGGTGATGTAAAGACCCCTGATAAATTTGCCTTGAAACTCTCAACTTAATTGGTTTGGCATTTCGTCAAACACTTGTCTTGTAATCTTCTTTCAGCATGTGGATGATATTTCTTTTAACCTTTTCTTGTTTGATGACAAAAGCATGCATGAATAAACTGTAACCAGCTACTAAAAGATGCAATTGACTGAAAATGCAGTTGGTAATTGTCTCTACAAGACTTGCAGCAAGAAACTACTGTTCTAATGCTCAACTTGATGTGAATAGCAAGCTTCTATACTTCAGTTCTGATAAAACTCTCAAATACAATAGCTGAAATGAAATGCAAGCTTATTCCTGATTCTTCAGATTCAACAATGACTGAAATGAAGATGCAACTGTAATTTCACCTATAGTGTGCCAGTACAGCCAATAGACATTTTGACAAACAGTTTTCATGCAAACTCAAAGCTTAACAATATGATGGACTGTCAACTTATTACAGCAACTTGCAAATGCTCATTTAAATACTGATTGTTTTTCCTTTCCATCATGAAGTGAATTACAAGCATTGAAGGAAAATCAGATTCTATGCAAAATACTTGACTCAGCTGTTCAAGTCGTCCCAACGACAGCCATACACTTATTTAAAATGTAGACCTACAATTATGAGTACGCCACTACAAGATTCATGAATATATGCAGTATGACAAACTGACCCAACCTGGAGGGATGCCAAACCAGAGGTAACCTTGGCTGCTGGCTGCGACTAGCTTAATCTTGGAACCACGACCTTGCAGCAATAATCACGTCTTGGCTGGGAGCTTTCAAGATGTCTTCCTCAAGTATAAAAATCGCTCCCTCTCAAAGCCTCAAATCATTACCAAAGTCTCCATGATCGATCTGAATGCAGCTGCCAAATGCCAGAGATGGTGCGCCTGGTATTGCAAGATGAGCCACGACCTTCCCAAAATTATAATCAGCCTTTAATGAAGAAAATCGATTTAGTTGTAAGCTGGTTATGAGCCTCTAATCTGCTTAGAAGAAACTCGCCCAAGCAAAATAGTGGAAGTTCTCCCAAATTGATATATAACCAGCTCAAGTTCTCCCAAATCGATATATCACCGGCTCAAGAATGCTGTTCAGTCTCTGATAGAACACATGCCACCTTCAAACACAACAATAACTCCATATCAAACTGAAAATGTAAATCGATCACCAAGGATTTTAGCCATAGAGAAGAATAGATGCCATGACAGAGAGAAATATGGAGGGACTCCAAGAATAATATTTTGTCCACAATTTAAATCAAAACCATATGTCATTGGCTCATATTCAAATCTTCTTTATCGCCCAAACAAGAAGTAATATTTTCGGCAATATTTATTTACTTTCCCCAAATATTTCTCCAAGGTTACTTTTGCCTTCCTCAATATTATTTAAAATTGCTCCACATTATGAAAATACCTTTTAAAGTTTAAATAATAAACTTTATCATATAGATAGCCAAAAACCTCAAAGAATGCAATAATAAACCAGCTATTGTATTAATAGAAATTTTTATTCAGAATTGCAATAATACGTAGCTATTGCAATTATTCAAACTCTTACAATGAAGCGCCTGTAGAAAACTTGGATGGTTTCCTCCACAATCTCCAGCTAGTGTTGATCTTTCACAACCGAACCTAGTATCCTAGAGTCTTCAAACCCTCAAACATGAAAAAGCCTTCAAGCTCTCTCTCCAAACTGAATTGAGAAGTGAAATCCAAGCATGCTCAAAAGGCTAGCTCATAGCTCCTTATAAAGAACTTTTCGATATCCTCCAAGAAGCTTCTAGAATATTTCCAAAAGTGACATTATAATATTTTATTTTCACTTAAGTCACTTTTAAAATATTAGTTAAGTGACTTTATAATTTATTCTTTTATTTTAGTGTCTTTTATTAAATTAATTAAAAATAAAGTTACCTTTCTGATTTTAATTTATTGAGATAACTTTATAAATAATTAATTTAATATTCCCACTTTATTTTAATTAAAATAATCAATTAAGTCATCCTTTGGAAATATTAATGATTTTTGGACAGCTTAATCAATTAATTTAATTATATCACTCCACCACAAACTGCGGGACATTATAGGTGAGCACTCAAAAGGCTCTTCAAGAATCAGAAGAGCATGGGGATGAGCTTTGTTGGGAGTTGAGCATGGCACACTCTTCATCACACCCAAGGAAATTTCAAACTTTTATGGCAACCACATCCAATGAAAAACATGGCAACATGAAGAGGGCAAAAAGTGGAGACATGGAGGAAGGTCTTGAAGGATTCTATGATGGAGACATTGTTTGCAGCCACGGGACAGAGTTTGTGACGCATGGTTTGCACTTGTTGACGTCTCTTGGACCAGCACTTGTGGATAACCATCCACTCATGGAAGGAGAGTCAATTGAGATTAAGGAAGACGGTACACTAAAGCATGACGTAAGGACTGATTTTCGGATGTATGACAGCAGTCCCTTATCATCACACTATCATGTTATGACAGCCAAGAGTATCAGCCTTAAGGCTCATAATTCTCATGGAGAATCTCATATTGGTCCAACATTGGTTGGAGAGCATGAAGCAATGAGGAAGGAAAAGTTTGAGGTGATTGAAGGCACTATAAAAGGTATGTCAGCAGTTCTGATTTTCTGATTTGGAACAGCAGTCCTTCATCTTGGCATAATCAGATAATGATAGATAATGATAGTCCTTACACATGAGAGTGGGAAGACTTCTACCATTGGCATTACATTGGGAGTCAAACCTGAAGATTTGATGGGTTATCCAAGGCACAAGACATCTGATTTGATATGCCATGGGAGGAAAGAGGCAAAGAAGATTCGAAGCATGTGGCACATGAGGAATGAGCCCTGTATAGTGGCTGAGCAAGTGGAGTGATCAGGTTTGAGGTATGATTCAAATTTCCTTGAGTATTCTCACAGCTTGCTTCATGTAGGTGTAGTGTCACCTCTTTTGGAGGGCCATTTGAAGGCTCCCAACATACACTTGGATGGCATGACAGAGCATAAACTTAGTGGATCAGCCACTAGTATTATGCCTTCATATGTAGATGGAGAGATAGGTGATTCAGGTTTGGTTGAGTCTTTGATCATTCATGGAGAACTTAAGGAGTTTACTTGTGATGAGATACAATCCTGTCACATTGATGACTCTTCGATGGAGCATGAAGCTGCCCTACTCTCAGGACTTATGGCACACACTGTGGATGCATCCGCTTTAGAGTGGCACACTCTTGGAGGAATGAATTTTTTGCTGACCTATGATCCCAAGTATGGAGATATTGTCTTAATACTTGGCTTTGAGTTGCAAATGTTGATGTTTCAACGGGACTATGGTGCATGGTATGAATGTGAGCATGAGGACATTGATGTTCCAGCTCTGATTTATGGGTCTCTACTTCATGCTTTGATGAGAGATGACTGTTGTACATTGTCATACACGAATTTCCTCCAAAGTAGTAGGAGGACAACGGCTGTTTGGGTGATTTGGAGAGATATGGATCATCTCTTTACCATGGAGGTTGGCATGACATTTCATGCATCATCATAGGTCTGATTTTCAGATTTGGGGTGCTGTTCTGACCTACATCAGCAGCCTAGGATGGGCTGACGTGCCTTTTCATGCTTCATTGTAAGAGACTCAGGTGTCTCTCAAATAAACTTCAAGTAGCGTAAGTACTATTCACGTCACTGTAGCACCAACACTAATTCTGATCTGCAAGTAATAAACTTAGAATTTCTTCATTGAATTCTTTCAAACCCTTAACAAATCTTCTCCAATATGCCCTAACTGATTCCCACGTGCCCAAGAGGGATGATACACAGCCAACTATAAATGTTCTTCAACAATAAACTTCAAACCCTTGTAGAAAACTTAACCAATTTGCACAAATGAAAGGACGGAATTATCCTCTCCTCAATTTGCAACCCTTCAAGAGATCTTTCACTCCCTCAGTTATGCTATCAATAGTAAGTTTTCGTTTCCTATGATCAAAGAAGAAAACTACGAAAGCCCTAGGCTCCACAATAAAACATCAATCAAAATAATATTCATCAACTGGATCCTGAGAATGAGCTCTTACCTCTCTTTTTATTCTTTCCTTAGGAGAGCTCAAACACCTTCCTGGCCAATGTGGGATAAAAGATTTATTCCCACATTAAATTATTCACTTAACGCACTTTATTATATTAAAGTGACTTTATTATTATAAAGTTACTTTATAACTTTATAATAATATTAAAATATTAAATAAATCACTTAAGTCACTTAAACTTTAATATCTCTTGATGTACTTGTTTGATTGCTAAGTCGTCAGAGCCAGGAGTCGACTCTCCCTGTTCTCCATGTGATCGGATGCCCTGTCTAAAAATAGAAACCCTGAATAGTGACTTACTATAAATAGTAAGTATGTGAAACTAAGTCTAGAAATAGTTGCAAAGGCCCAATCAAGGTCGACACTGCCAATATGCTTTGCTCAAGTGTCTTTCTATTAATAGGAACCCTGACTCTCCCAAAATAGTAACTTACTATAAATAGTAAGTGTGCCAATCTGAGTCAAATAATCTGTGCAAAGGCCAAAACCTGAATCCAACTGAAGAGTAATGTCTTTAATCACCAAGTAACTGCCACACGAGACCCTCTATCCGCATATCATAATCCGCCTTCCTTGAAAATTGCTTGTCCCCAAGCAATCTCCACTGCAAAGAAACTCTAGTCCTCGCGAGGCCCAAAAGAAGAACTGTGAAATATCCCACACATCTCTAACTGACTCCTGTAGCACTAGCATAAACATAGTTGCACAAAATATTCCTAGATCCCAAACTCGAAATGGAAGTCTACCATGCCTAATACCCTCTGACTTCCTCTGCGCTACTCTGATCTCAACTTCACCATGCCAGAAGTGGTGAAGCAATCCACTGGGACCCATCCAAAACACAATACCAATCCTGTCGCCACCTGGATCCCAATATAAACGGTACTCGCATCCATCCATCAAAATGAAGTAAGGATATCGGGAAGCATCCGCAACACAACATCTCTCAACAGTCCCTCTGAAACTCCCAGGATTTGATTACTAAATCCAAATCATCATATCCACTGCTACTACAACCTCCATGAAACCTAAAAGTAAACTCGGCTGTGCATAATAATTGAAGATGATGGAAATCCAACCTTCCGATCCTACAAGTAAATCCCCCGCATTAATAACTCGGTTATTACAATGATTTGCTTCCTTTGATCAAGCAAGAAGGAGAATCATCATACCACAAGAATTGTGCATTAAATACTTAATCATGTATGTGTGGATCAAAGGCAAACCGTATAATTTCACTCGGTAATACATTAGTAACTCTCCTCATGGAGCCCTCGCTTGAATCCCGATGCAATCGAAAGATCCTAAACACATTGCTCAAATCAGTACTAGTGTCAAGAGGGAGATCAACATCCAACTCAAGAGTGGGATTATCATAAACTAATCCACTATCTCGGTCATCGTAGATTATTCACAAATCCATAATAATCACTCCATGTTGATCCGGAATCACCCATCTCGCATCCTTGGAACAATAAATTGCATCGTGACTTCGAATCGCCTTAACAAATTGATAGCAACATCGCAGGTGTGCTATCAACTTTGCACACAATATCATCAAAGGTACTGCTGCTATGTACCTCATAAGATGGCTCGACTGGCAAGGTAGAAGCTGTTGTTATGACAATATCTTCACACCCTTCTGCTGCCAAAGTCACTGCATGTCCATCCAAAGCATGATCCTGGGATTCACTGCCAATAGATAAATTTTCTATTTGGTTTTCTAAGGTCTGATTTTTGTTCTCCATAGGATTAGTTGTGTGCTGGTCACCAACCTATGAAAACTCATTGTAGAGGTTTCTAGATACCTCACTTGTAGAGACCTCTTGTTCCTCCTTTTCCTTTCGTTTATATTTTTCAAACATCATTAGATATCCCTTTTTAAATTCAGGATCACTCATCAAACCATACAATTGTTGCATCAATTCATACGTGGATCTGTCAAAAGCCATAATTTCTTCGTTCTAAATATCAATGACTCACCCAACAGGATGGCAGGAAAATTGTGTTGTGATACCACTGTAAGAGACCAGGTGTCTCTCAACCCCAACTGCTAATGAAGAATGCAATTTTTTGTTTGTGTTTCGTTGTTTACTATTGTTTTTGTGATTTTTTTGCAATATAAGGATTTGCAACTTTTAACTAAAACCATGCCAGATCAACGAAAAAGCAAGAACTGATGCAAACTACTATCAAAGAGTGGCAAATGTCTTTATTTTTGCTTGATAAATAATTACAATGCTGAATAGATAACATGCATACAAAAAGGCAAGCAAAATATTATTAAGGAACCTGATTTTTCATTGCAGCCGCCTGAAAGAGGGCATTAAATGGTACGGCCAGCTTGATTACAATCTTTTTTCTCTGTAAAATGAATGGAATCACCTCCAAAGACCAAGGCGCCCACTCTAGAGTAAAAAGGCAGCAAAAAGGCAAAGCGATCTGCCTCAAATGAAGTGATGCACTTGCAGCTGTAGCTGGTACGGCCCTGCAGCAGCAATAAATGCAGCCTTACGACCCTTGAAAGATCTGCCAAATGAAGGATTTGATCAGCCAAACAAAAGATATCTCTTCTGGTGAAAACCGATTCAAACCCCAAAGCAAAATCTTCACTGTAAGCACGAATGTAACTTCTGAACAAAGCTACCCTGTTAGCAAGCTTCAGCTGATCTTTCACAACCTCAGTATGCTTGATTCTAAAGAGTTGACATTCTCCAAAACCTGATTGTAGAAACCCTTGTTTCTCCAACTCCAAATTGTTCTCAGAGAGAAAAGACAAAATTTGAATAATCATATCATAATGAGTTCTATTATGCCTTTGAGAAATATATAACTCTCTTACACAAATTCAACCCCTTCTCAAAAAAACAATTAAATGACATTTAATAATAATAATTTCGCCCCTTTGAGACTTAGGCAAATTATTAATAAATGGCGTCCCTTTTTAAATGAGTATTAAAACTCATTTAATATTAATATTGCTCCTCAATTATAAAGTATTGAATACTTTATAATTCACCATTAATTAATACTTTAATATTTCATTAAAGTGACCTTATATTATAAAGTCATAATAATAATCTTTTAATTATTATTAAATGCTCCATTATTCCTCGTTTGCTCAACAAACTGTCAAACTAGGTTGAAACTGAGAAGACTAGCTGAGCCAGGTGCCCCACCAAAAATAGTAACCCCTATCAGCCTGACTTACTCTAAACAGTAAGTGCTTGAATACCACTCTGGAAGCCTTTGCAAAGGCCCAAACCTGAATCAACTGGAGGAGTAATGTCCTGAAACTCTGGATAACTGTCAAGGAAGACCCTCTCATCACATTTGTCAGCCTACGAAGGTCAAAATAATAGGCTAATCGTTACGAACTCTGATGCTCACGAAAATGGGGACATTACAGGTATCTACATGGTCAAGGCTCCATTTCCCTGTAGCCTCTTGCACTTAAAACTCTCTCCCAAGTATGTATCCTTTTATTTTTTAATTTCTTCCTTTCTTATTTGATGCTATTATGCTATATATTATATTTTATAATAAGATAATTTTATAGTTTATGTATTGAATTTGTAAAATCAAATACTAAATGTTGTATGAAAATTCAACAGGTTGAATGTTCTTCTACAACTGAACGGAATTGGAGTACATACTCCATCCCCTAAGTTAAGTGCAACTATTTGGGTGCCAAAAAAACATAAGATTTGGTCTATATTGTTGGGTGAAAATTATGTAATCAGCTTTTCGATAGATTATACAACTTGGACTTCAGCCACAGCTATGTGAAATGTGAATCTCTCCTCTCGGAAAGGGGAGGCGCCCTTCTTACTGCTAACAGAAGCGATAGTAAATCAAACAAATAATTACAAAATGTACACGAAACTCATGGAATGGGGGGGGTGTGTTACATTCATCCTTCTCTCTTTTTTCAGAGAAGATGTTTACAATGCTTCACCGTTGGAAGTTCACAATTCTTAATAACCTTAAACTAACAACTAGCAGTAATACCAATATCTCTATCTCGTCAAAGCGAAGCGTAGAGATACCAAAAGTGATTAATAACAAACAAAATAAAGTAAAAAGGGAAAGCTCCACGAAGGCACAAAGTCGCTCAGAGCTTTTCAATGTTGGATCTCTATAGATGTATCGTTTCTTACGTTAGAAGCACAAAGTCTTCTTAGACGCAGCAATTCCTCGAACAGCATGAACGATTACAAGCACAAAGTCTTGGAGATCATCCAACAAAAGTATCATCAGCACGAACGAATACAAAGCACAAAGTCTTGTAGATCCTTCGACAAGAGTATCCAAGAGTATGAATAATTACAAGCATAAAGTCTTGTAGATTACTCAACCAGAACATGCAAGAGCATGAATGATTACAAGCACAAAGTCTTGTAGATCATTCAACCAATGATAAACAGAAATAACAATGCAATCTAAATAATAGATGTAACACAAAGTTTACATAAACTACTTAGAGTCCTTCAGATTCTTCAAACTAATCACTACCAAATAAGATCAAATCACAAAAGTATCGAATCCAACGCAAAGCTCTGGTTTTCTGCAATCATTTTCTTATTAATCTAATCTCATTCACAAAGCATGAACGAAAAGTCACAATTTGTTTCAAAGGGCAAAGACTTCGCTGCAAAACACTAAAGGATAATTTTTACAATGAAAATCCTCACATTATATAGAAAGAGGATGATAAAAGAAGGAAAAGAGATTGAGAAAATCATTAGGTGAGCGATTTAGAGATCTCAATTTAACTTTGACCAAAGTCATGTAATTTGTTTTGAAAATATTACATCTTTGGACTTGGTGTAATTACAATTACAAAATGACATTCAAAATGTCGAAATATTTACAAGATGCATAATGGGATGCACCGGAAATGTCTAACAATCGAGGAATAGGGTCGCTTCACGCTTTTGCATTGGCTGAAGTCTTTTACCTCCTCCTGTCTCAGTAGACAACTTCTCATCCGACTAACGTGTAATCCAGTTTGTGTGAATTTGATCGATCTCATGGCGTATGTGAGTGAACCTTCACTCATTAAGATGTCAGTTGTCCAAATGTGAGCCCTCGTGGAAAATTCTACAAACATTTCTCGTTCGTACCGGGCTTCCGAGAAGTCCGAACCGCCAATCAAATTCCATGATGGCTTCCTTGAAGATCTGGGATATTTCTGTGGCCAGCAGGAAGATACGATTCTCCTCAAGAAGTTGACCAGGCAACTCTTTGATACCTTTTTCAAGAATGGTGCGATGCCCGTCGACATCTTCCTGTACTTGGTGAAGATCTTCTGTGAGAGATTGAACCACTTGAATTCGTTCGATTCTTTACCTCTACTCTAACTTTTCCGAATTACCCTAACCCTCCACTAATTTGTCGAAGCTTTTTACCTGCTTCTTTACTCAATTACGACAACAGCATTTTCCATGTCTCGCCCGGGAAAGTACTTTTCTTTATCAAGCCTGCGGGTGAGCTTGGCCAACATGGTAGTTTCTTTCATCCGCAAACTAAAATTATTCCGAGATCCAGGTTCAATGATCTTTCAACAAAATCATATAACACCCCTCGGGCCTTTGAGTGCTTAATTTCAACTTTCTCAGCTGGTCTTCATTACTTAACACCGCCGCCGTTGTGCATTACTTGGAGAACCGGCAAGTCTCTTTACAACAGTGGCATAATGCTCTGCCCTCTGTTTGTACATGTTACGAGCTTGCTCAACTTTATCCAACCTTCCTGCCAAGATATCCAAAGTGACTTGCGCATCGGCTTTTGCACTTTCGTTGGTAGCCTTGCCAAGCTGGACCTTTGTTACTGTGTAGTCCTCCATATTGACATCACCTTCTTCATTTGGTGGTATGCCAATTTCAGCATACTTGTGGCCAGACTTATCAACATTCAGCCTCGAGTATACCTTTGCCTTTTTCTTCCCTTTGGCTTTTGGAAGAACTATCTCTTCGTGGTCGAGCTCCTCTGGAGAAATCATTTGCTTTTTGCGCTTCGACACTTGAGATATTAGCCGAGGAAGAAAAAAAGTGTGAACTTCTGGATTTACTGTCAATTCAGTCGCCATTGCCACTTCTGAAGTTATTGTCACATCTGAACTTACCATTGGTATCGTGACAATTGGAGAAGTATTTGTCATCATTGCTCCTGTATTTGACACATTGAGCTGATCACGCATTGACTAATTCATGAAATGATTGAATTCGTTTTCAGAAGTGATATCATACGTTGGCGAAGACAAACTAGGAATGGACGATGGAGGGCTTGACAGTATATCAATCATATGGATGCTTGTCACTGAAGGAGTATCAAGCTGGGTTGATGCTGCAGGGATAGGGGATATCTCGACTACAGGAATGCATGTGGTAGGAATAGGTGACGAGGGAACAGGAGGTGGAGGAGTTCTTGAATCTGGAGGGGTATGAGGAACATTTGAAGTCACGGGCGATGATGTTCTGGGAATTTCCTCAACTACATTCTCAGGAGGAGAAGTAGTTATTTCTTGATCATGCCCGGGTTCCTGTTGATCACCCTCTTGTCTCTCCAATTCTAGCTCACCTTCGAAATCACCTTCAGATCCTTCTTCAGAATCTTCATCAGACTCTTGCCCGCTTTCAGAAACCTCTTCGGCATCGGAGTCTGCTTCTGCTGAATCTTCATCTTCAGCGGATTGGTCACTTGAAGTTTCTTCTTCATCGGAATCTATTTCCTCCAGAATAGGCTTTTTACCCTTAGAGCGAGATGGATGAGATTCCGTGATTTCTGTCTCTTGGACAGCCTGGGTATCTTTCTTACCAACAGTGAACTTGATCCTAGGGCCTCTTCGCGAAGAAGTTGGAACAGCCGCTGATTTGTTTTTGTCGCGGAGTTCTTGCTGTTGGCGAGCTTCTGCTTCAGATTCCTCTCCTTCTGAGTCTGTTCTGAAACTTTTAATTGCATAACCATGTTTATGTAACCATTCTTTTGTGTTGGCTAGGATTGGTCTCAGCCTTTCTCTCATGCTGGTAACCTCTTTCCTAGACCATTGTATTGCAGGCAACGGCCTTTTAGCAATGCCTTGCTCATCATAGACAGCATTCATGATATCACTTGGATCTTCAAAATCCTCTGGTAGATCAGCAATACCAAGATCCCTGATTTGTTGAACAGTCAACCTGCAATAGTCCATTTTACGAATGGCTTCTCCATCTCTGCAATCTGCCCAGATGTCCTCAAAACGATACCTGTGTTGGTGACCCTTTTGCAACTTTTTTCTGACATCTCGGTAGTCGAAGTCAAACCTATACCTGTAGGTTTTGATGGTCATGATCTGCATTTCAGCATAGACAGACTTAGCTTTTTGTGCAGTTTGGATAGTATATCGGCCGATGGTCAGTGGGAACTTGAACCCACGCTTGTGGTTGCTTCTTCGTTCTTTCTATACTGACATCAACTGTCTACATGTTTCCATGAGAATCCACTTATCTTAAGGATAATGTGGTAGCATGTAGGGACAACCAGTGTAGCAGCCTACTCTCAAGTAAGTAAACGTTGGGGAATTGGAGAAAAATGCATCCAACTTTACTTACCACCTTATAAGCCTCATCAGATACTCTTCTTCTTTCCAAAGTTGGATCAAAGTTCAAGAGTAAAGGCGCAAAGAAAGCATGAGTGACCCGTCTGAAATGATGAAAGCTCTCCATTAGCTCCAATTGATAGAAATATCTGTACACAGGCACCATCATTCGATTCCCTTTTGTAGATAGACCTAGGAATTGTCTCATCAC
>VDFB02035724.1:0-23536 GCA_007258455.2 Sequoia sempervirens | reverse complement strand
TTCAAATTTTGACTATGTACTATACTGTTTGAAGTTCCTATTTTTGTGTGCAAACAAGTCGAATAGTGAATATTTTTCTAGAATTTTCTCAATCTATGATTATGTAACTCGAAATGCAAGTGTGCAAAAATTTGGAAAAAACTTAAACAATAAAATATAATTGTAATTGCAATTTCTAGATCATCTAATATGCAAAAAATTACTAATTCCAAATGCCAAAATCTGAATTTATGATGATATTAATGCCTTTTTGAAACACAACAATGCAATATTTCACTTTTTGAGCTATATGCAAGATACCTAGATGAATGTAATGAATAGTTTCATATTTGTTTTCAAATTTAAATGACCTAATGTAGACTTGTAAATGCAACTGGAATGTAGATCTAACCTATAATGACTAAAATGAACTCTATTGCAACCTATAATTCAATATTATATGCAATTTTTTGAATTTTTATGCTTTCTATGATGCAAAAATGAATGATTAATTGAATACTGCAAGGTAATGCAATGCAAAATCTAGATCTCGGATGAATGGATTCAAATTTTAGAATGTATATAATTTTAACATGTTAAGTTCACCAAAATGAAATGGTGAAAAATGTGTGACCCTTTAGGGGGAGATCTCCTTTTGTGGAGGTTCAACACACTTTTCTTTTAAATCATTAAATAAAGAGTAGGGGTTGATGGATTTGGACAAGATATATGATTGACTTACAACCTAAAAGGTGACTCAACCTTCCCTTGACCAAATTCGAAAGTAACCTAAGGATGAAATGCAATTATTCAATTGACCCAATGATGCAAATTACTATTATGATGCAAAAACAACAGATCTAAAATATCACAAAGAAATTTAAACTTTAGAAATGAATTGAGTAGGACATTGTGCACCTATGGTATAAATTTGAGCCTAATTTTTGAAGACGTTTCCTCTGGGGGTACGACAATCTTTGTTGACCAATTTTAGATCTATTTTTATAGTCCTTTGGTGTTGGATTAAAGCTTTTGTCTTTCGCTTGAAAAATTTTCTGATCATTGTTGGATCTTTTTGTAAGTGAGTTTTTGTGATTTTTCAAGGTGTGGGGTTTTTATTTCAACAATGGATAATTGATCTTCAAACTTCTTTCAATCCTCTTCAGACGTGAAACCTACACATTCAAAGAGAGAAGAAAGGTTGTTCCATTTAGGGGCTTGCCTTAGTCATACTTTGTGTTAGTGTTTCCACTTCCACAATGGTAATGTCAATGATAAAAGGAATGATGAATCCACAAATTGCTACAACTCACCACCCTTCAATGGATTCCTTGAAGTACCAAAGTCATACGCATCTGCTCACGACTTGGATCTTTCTTGCTTGAATTGCCTGAAGACCTACGAGGGTTAGATCTCACAAATAAGATAAACATGCATACACACTCACATACACTTTGAAATGATGTTTGGATATTGAATTGTTGCAATAAATCCTTTAATGGCTGCTCTTGACTTGCTTGATAATAATTTCTCCAATAATTGCTTGTTAGATTTCAAATAATGCAATAACTATGTATTTAAATAAACAATTATTCTAATTTACTATAAATTAAATCCCAATGGCCAACTTTAGATATTTTAATTTCAAATAGTAAAATGCCAACACTAACATATTTAAATTTGGAGCCAAAATAGGGGGACATAGGTGCCCTAGGCACCAGTGCCCCAAACCTATTTTTCGAAAATTAAGGAGTGGGAGGAAAAGAATTAAATGAAAGAATTTAAAACTTTTTATACTTGAAATTTATCAGTAATTGTTTAAAACAGGCCACAGAATGCATAATTTAGGAAATTAAGTGCTCAATTAGGTCCAATAACTTAAGGAAAATAAAACATAGTGTGAAATCGTCCAGGGTGACAATTTACGATGCTACAATATATTCCTAAGTATAATGAGTTAAGCACTTATGGCACATGCTTAACCTTAACATTAGTTTTAGTTAATACCTTCAATACTCTTTATTAGGATGAAGGGGCATGCCCCCACATGGTTAATTCTATAAATAAAGGTGAGATGTTCCTCCCAAAAATCATCATATCATCAATTATTCAAGTCATATCATATTTTCTAATTATTGGAGGTAACCCCCTTGACGTGGTCTACTATAATTCTTATTTTTTACACATATTTTCAATAAATATCATAACAAGTCATATCAGAGCTACGATTTGGGCCAACATTTTGTTTCCAACATAACTTCCAAACCAATGTGAATTTGGGGTTTTTTTTTTTTGAGGTATATGTAGTAGATATAAGCTCTCAAAAAAAAGAAAGACTTTGAAGGTAAGATTTCTAACATTTATTGAGATTTTATTGCATTTGATTAATTTTCTCTATAGGCCAAAATTTCTGATTTTTTTTTTTTTAAATTATATTTTTGGAAAGCTTATCAAAAAATTAGGTACTAGGGTATTTTCTTTGTAATTTACTATTAAAAATATAATAAATTATTTAACTTAGTGGTCAAAGTTTAGTAAAAAATAGGTAGGGTTAATTCTTTGTAATTTACTATTATACATAAAATAAGATCCTTAATTTAGTGGTAAATTTGTATTCAAACAATAAATTTCAAAACTTGTCTTAGTATATGCTCTAAATTTTTATGGTTGCAACTCACACTAGATACTATCCTCCTTTAATTAATAAAGAGGAATCTATAAATCAAAATAAAAACAAACTTGAAACTATGTAATCTTTAGGACTAGAGGACTCTTTCATGAATGAGGAAATAGATGACCATCTTTGATGTCCACCATCAAAATTTGAGAGAATATTTCCACTAGATTGTGAACAAGCGGTACATTTCATTAAGAATAACTTATTTGACCCATTTAAAACATCCTTAAATGAAGGATTATTTAGGTTTTAAAAATTAATACTATCAAAATTAAGGGGTTCAAAAAGCCACCAAGGTGGGTACAACCCTAATAGACAAAATCAAGGAATAAGTCAATATTTTCAAGGTTCAAAATTAAACCTAGACCCAAAATAGATATACGTAATTTTGATGGTACGAATGTAACTTCATGGATAAGTCTCATGGAACAATATTTTAAACTCCATAATCTATCAGATGATGCAATGGTTGGCATAGCCTTACTACATTTAGAATCTGAACCTTGTCAATGGTACCAATGGATGATGAGTGAAAAACAATGGAAATTACTTAGTTTGAGAGAATTTACCAATGACTTAGTAGCCCACTATGAGAAACCATGGAAGGGGAGATATTTTATGGTCCAACTTACAAATTTAAAACAAATAGGGTCTATAGTAGAACATGTGAGATTACCAATTCAAACTCAAGATGTGACACCTTATCGAAGACTACAACTCTACATCAATGGACTTAATGAAAAAAATAAACATTATGTTCACTTATTGGAACCTTGTACAATTAGAAAAGAAATGCAACCATCATTACATATTGAGCAAAGAAACCTCACTACAAAAGGATCAACACAAGGCCAAATAGTAGGATGGAAAGATTAAAATGTCACTAACAAAAATGGGGCAAACCTTTTTAGCCCAAAATAAGTAACTAATCTCTCTCCTCAAAAAGAGGAAGAGGAAAAAAAAAATCTATGTTGGCATTGTGATAGAAAATGGTCTAGGGGCCATTAATGTGGTCATAATGAGAAGAGACTAATGAAATTATTGAGAACGAGGTTGAAGAAGGGGAAGAAGTATCTATAGAAGAACCGAATATGGAACTAAAGAGTGAAAATTTAGAGGAAGAAGAAATTTTTACTATATTATTACATGCATTAAATGGAACAAGAACACTACAAACACTTAAATTTTTTGGTTATATAAAAAGAAAAAGGTAAGAGTGTTTATTGATACAGGTAGTACACATAACTTTATTGATAGAAGACTAGCTCATGAGCTTAATTTTTTTTGTATATCCAATATATAAATTTCAAGTCATGATAGCTTATGGAAAAAAAATCTCATGTAGTTGTATGTGCCATCATATAAAACTTTCAATGGGAAATTACCATCTATATTTAGAAAAATTTTCTATTGCGATAGGTGGAGAAAATATAGTTTTAGGAGTACAATGGCTTAAACAGTTGGGAACAATATCCTTCAATTTTCAAGAATTATTTATGACTTTCAACTCTAATGAAAAAAATTATAAACTTATAGGAGTGATATCACCACCAACTCTAATTATTATCTCCCATGGGATGGAAAAATTAATTAAGAAAGGTTCATATGATCTAGTGGCATAACTAAATTTTATAGAATCACAAGATGTGAAAACTAGACATCCACTAGAACTTCAAGAGATCATTCAAAAACAACAATATTTTTTTATAGAACCTAAGGGTCTACCTCCAATTAGAGACCATGGTCATGCCATTGAATTAATACCTTGAAGCATTCCTCCTAACATTAGACCTTATCGTTATCCTTGTGAACAAAATGTGCTTAAATTGAAAAATAGTCAAGGAAATGTTGGATTAATGAATTTTAACCTAGTAAAATTCCCTATTCATCTCTAGTGGTTATGATTAAAAGGAAGGATAAATCATGGAGAATGTATCCTTATTATAGGGAACTCAATAAGCTCACTCTTAAGGATAAGTTTCCTATTACTACTATTGATGAATTATTAGATGAACTAAATGGTGAAATTTTCTTTACTAAGTTAGATTTACATTCTGGTTTTCATAAAATTCATATAAATGAAGAGGATATACATAAAACTTCCTATAGAACACATGAAGAGAATTATGAATTCTTAGTAATTCCATTTGGTTTAACTAATTCCCCATCAAATTTTCAAAGCCTCATGAACTCAATACTTCACCCATTTCTTCACAAATTTGTGGTGGATTTATTTGATGATATCCTTATCTATAATAAATCATGGAAAGAACATTCACAACACATAGAGAAGATATTACAAGTACTAGAAGATAATCAACTCTATGTCTGGTAATCCAAATGTGTCTTTGGGTTAAAATAAATAGAATACTTGGGACATGTGGTGTCACATGAAGGTGTTAAGGTAGACCCCAAGAATATTGTTGCAATAAAAGAATGGTCAAAACCTAAAAATATCAAAGGGTTGAGAGGATTTTTGGGTCTAACAAGCTACTATAGAAAGTTTATCCATAATTGTGCTTGTATTGTAGCATCCTTAACAATGTTATTAAAGAAGTATTTATTTTCATGGTAAGAGCTAGCCACTCAGGCCTTCCAACATCTAAAAGAATCTCTCACTTCAACCCCAATACTAGCTACCCCAGAATTCTTTAAAATGTTTGTAGTAGAATTTGATTCTTCTGGACATGGAATCGAGGTAGTACTAATGCAAGAAGGGCGTCCATTAGCATTTGAGATTCAACAACTCAAAGGAGAAAAATTTCTAATGCCCACATATGAGAAGGAAATGTTAGCCATTATTCATGTAAATAAAAAATAGTGTCAATATTTAATGGGAATGCATGTCAAAGTCAAGACTAATCATGAGAGTAAAATATTGTTTAGAGCAACAACTATCCTCACTAGAACAATAAAAATTGGTTACCAAGATGCTATAGTAAATAGGGTAAATAGAACATTGTAGTTGATGCTCTTTCTCGACAAAAAGTAGAGGAAGCGAATATTTATGCCATTTCCTTAATACAACCAAAATGGTTATAATTTTCACAAAAAGAGTGGAAACATGATACTCAAATACATAATATCATTCTAAAACTTCAACATAACCCATCTTCTTTTGATTAGTATGTTTGGAAAGAAGAATCATTATCATACAAAGATAGATTATTTTTATGTAAAAATTCCAATTTAAAAGACTTGATCTATTATCTCAAATGCATAACTCGCCTATAGGAGGACATTTGGGGTTTGTAAAGACCTATCATCATATAAAGAAAGATCTCTTTTGGGAAGGTCTAAAAGGATATGTCAAGAAATTTATGGATGAATGTTTAATATGCCAAAGAAATAAAGGTGAAACAATAAAGACTCTTGACCTCTTACAACCATTAGGAATTCCAACACAAGGTTGGGACGAAATATCAATAGACTTCAATACAGGTCTACCAAAATATAATAATCTTGATGTAATATTGGTTGTTGTGGATAGACTGACCAAATATGCACATTTTTTGTGGAATCCCCCATCCATTTCAAGCAAGTACTGTGGCCAAAATTTTCATGGAAAATATAAAAACTTCATAGAACTCTTAAAATCATAGTGAGTGATTGTGACCCTATCTTCACTAGAATTTTTTGGACAAACTTGTTTATACCATCGGGTACAAAACTAGCACTAGTTCCTCTTATCATCCACAATTAGATGACCAAACATAAATTGTGAATAAATGTTTAAAAGGATATATACGTTGTTTTATCTTTGATAAACAAACACAATGGTCCAGATGGGTACCATTAGTAGAGTGGCAGTACAACACATCATTTCACACATTCGCTAAAATGAATCCATTTGAGGGTCTTTATGGCTACCTTCCACCATCTACTACTTCTTATTTACAATATCATTCTAAAGCTCATGTAATAGAGGATCGTATTCAATACCAACAAGAAATACTACAAATATTTAAGGATAATTTAATTATGGCTCAAAATTGAATGAAACAAGTTGATCAACATCGTAGTGAGAAGAATGTTGAAGAGAGAGATTAGGTATTTATTCGATTACAACCTTATAAACAAATTCCTTTTAAGAAACATAACAACATGAAGCTCACACCTAAATTTTATGGTCCTTCTAAGGTTCTCCATTGAGTAGCTTATAAGTTAGAACTTGCACCGTCTTCCAAAATTCATCATATCTTCCATGTTTATTATTTAAAGAAAGTAATAAGTAACAATATTCTAGTCTAGTTAGAATTTCTAGAGTTAGATGAAGACGGTTCAAAGTTTATTTTAGAACTTGAGAAAATTTTGAAATAGTTACAAAAAAGAGTTGTCTTTGAGTCCCTAATGAAGTGGAAGAATATTCCAATTGAAGATGTCACATGGGAAAATGAATAATTCATACTTAGAAAGCATCCAAACTTACTAAGCATGTTGAGGATAATATTTTTGAAGGGGAGGAGCATTTTAGGTCCCTAATATTCTATCTAATGTTATGACCCTAATATCATATATCCTAAGAATATAATATATATTCCTAAGTATAATAAGTTAAGCATGTGTGGCATGCTTAACCTTAACATTAGTTTTAGTTAATACCTTAAATAGTCTTTATTAGGATGAAGGGGTATGTCTCTACGTGGTTAAGCCTATAAATAAAGGGGAGGTGTTCCTCCCTAATCATCATATCATCAATTATTCAATTCATATAATATTTTCAAATTATTGGAGGTAACCCCCTCAAAGTGGTCTACTATATTTTTATTTTTAACAAATATTTCCAAGAAATATCATACCAACATCAAGAAAATCCATCCACTAGATTTTTTTTATTACTGTTTTTAGATTTAATTAAGTATTTTATTGAGTGATTTAAGTAATTTATTTAAGTCTTTAGCACAAGTTAGATTATTTAATCCATTGAAAGCATTACTAACCCCACTTTGAAAAACTTGCATAACAAAACCTCCTTCATTTACCCAAACTACCTACATATCCATACCTACATATCCATATTCATCAGATCAAGGTGTAATATATATATATATATATGTAAAAAAAAAAAAAGTTTTAATATGAATTGTTAACAGTTGGTAGATGCAACCCTTTCTAGGGCCCCTCTTTCTTAGGCAATTCCTCTTCGACTACTACCCACTAAGGGAAGCATTGATTCATTAAGTTCTTATTTAGTTAGACATGACTTGTTTACTATTTTTTTCTTAGATGTATTCTTTGTAATTGAGTAAAACTTTATTTCGATATTTTATGGTGTTGATTAACTTACCTTAAATGATTGCTAGTTTATTTATCTAAGAAAAATTTCTTATTCTCTCAAATTTTAAGAGCATAATAAGATGTCCTCATTAATCCTTAGTGATTTAAAGATATGATGCCACAAGCTATCATTGTTGTAACTATATTAGGCTATAGATCTAGTCATTCAATTGCAATGGCTTGACCTACAAATGCGAACAAAAAACCATTGATATGAAATACTATTATGGTATTCATTTTCATACTTGTTTAAAAATTTTAAAATACGACAGCCTCTACTCGTGCTTGGTCCTGGCCATCGTGGGAGGTAGTTTCTTGGTGCGGCTCTATCACTGCCAGCTCATTTTTGGTCTTTGCTTGTTCCTGGCGAAGCATTGTGTTGGTGCGAGGCTTCTCTATGGTGGGTGTCTTCGCACCGGTTGGATCTGTTTCCCCTCTACCTCAGGCTGTTGATATCCTTGCTCGACGGGTGGGGTTTGTTGCAGTTTTCTTTGTTGCTGTGTTTTACATTTGTGCTTGGTGTTTGTGTGCAGGAGTGATTTTCTCCTCCTGTGGTTCTACCTTTCCTTCTACTAGCTTTGTCTTGGTTTGCCGTCTGTTCCATCTCCCCTGTGGGGTTGTGGGGGGCTTCGTGGGTGGTGGGTTTTCTACATTTGGAAGATCCCTGTTGGGTTTCGGCAGTTTACTGTGCGGCTGGCTCCTCCCCCTTTTGCTTTGGTTTTTTCACATGGTTTTAGCGTGTCTTGTTTGTTGTTTATTGGTTATCCCTGAAATCGTTGTTAGGTTTAGCCTGGCTAAAATTTATGTTATTCTTCAGATGGTGCCCACTTTCTGTGTGTTGTTTGAACTGATGATTTGTTGATGGAGGAGCTCTTCTCGCTTGCTCCTTCCATGGCTTTTGCTCTGTTTTTGTGTTTGGGGTTTGTTCCGGCTTGGAGTGGGTGTGTCCTGCCCCCTCACTATCTTTCGGTTCTACATTTTGTTTTCGCCCCCTTCATCTATAGTGTGGGGCTGGTTGTTTCTATTTTCTTGACGACACCTTTCTTCTCTTATGCGGTGATTTTCGAGTTCTTGGAGTTCCTCTCTACCTCGTTTTGTCTGTTGGTGGAGGTGCTCGGGTTTTCTTATTCTTTTAAGAATGGCTTCTTGAGGCTTGTATTTTTTCTATAGACCTCTTGTGTTCTTCTATGCCCTCTCTCTTTTGGTGAGGGAAGGGGGGTGTTCCGATTGGTGGAGTTGGCTCTGCTCGGAAGTGTTCTTGAGGTTCTTTCTTGGCTCTTTGCCCTTGCGCTCCTTCTGTTTCCCCTTTTGAGGTGGGGTCTTCTTTGGGTGGAGGTTGATGCTGATGTGGCTTGGGTTGGTGCTAGAAAAGTTGGTGTTGCTATCACGATTCTCAAAGGTGTTGTTCCTACCTCTTCTAGTGTCCTCTCTCCTTTACAGTCTTCTTTGTCTGGTTCTCCTATTGAGGTGGAGGATCACTCTGGGGTCTTGCTAGGAAACTATTTTTCCTCTTATTGGTTCTCTCTATTTCAACTCCTTTTGAGGTGGAGTGTGCTCCTTTGGTACCAGTGGTACCTAGGTTTGCTAGTGAGGGGGTTTTTGGTGGAAGAGATTTCTTTGCTTTCTCTTTGGTTTATGTTGTGAGAGTTTTTGGAATTGTTTAGAGGATGTGGAATTGTTGCTTGGAGTTTTTTTGGTGCAAGGTGGTGTTGTCTGGGTTTAAATGGGTTTTTTTTTCCTAGATGTGTTCTAGGCTAGTCTTTTGTTGCTGCAGTTCTTTTTCTCTGTAGTTGTTCTATAACCGGTTCCTTGCTTCGGTCAAAAGCTTGGTTGTTAATGGTCCTAGTCTATCTCACTTCTTGTGAGTCTTGCTTCTAGAGATCTCTCTTTTTGGGAGCCTCCTCTCGTTTGCCTCGATGGTTGCCTTGTAATGGGTACTGGCCCTTCCAGTTTTATCATAATCAAAACAATTGAGTTGTTGTCACTTCGGAAAATATCAATGCTAAGATTTCAAACCTTAGAATTCAAACAAGATAAAAAATTAAAATAAAAAAATATTGACATGTTATCTCTAAGAATGTCAAAATGAATAAATTAATGATTAATCTTGCAAATATTCTAAATAAGAAAATTGATTTCAATCAACCAAATAAGAATATTGCTACAAAGGAAATATTATGTTTTAACAAATTTTCATATTCTATGATTTTTTTATATCTTTATTTTTCCATTTAGTTATTTTAATTGTATTATAATTAGACTATTGGTTCCTATGTTCTAATCCTTCTTGATTATCCACTATCTATATCACAAAATAATGATATATTCATGTATGAAACCTTCTTAATAATTTATGCATCATTTCAACATATTGTGATTCATATGATAGAAATTGTGTAATGATGGTGACTCTAATAACAAAAATTAGGTAATTATGGTGACTAATAATAATCTAACTAATTAATCATAGTTTTAATTGAAGTTCAATTAAAAAAATTGTTCCTTTTCAAAATTATGTATTCACAAATACTATATGATTTTCTTAATATAAACGAACATAAAATATTTGAACCAATTAAATCAAATACTATCAATTCCCTAAATAAACATTAGAATTATCATCAAAATATATAATTCTCGATTCAAAATCACCGTGCACAATATTTTTGTAGTAAAGAGGAACAAGATAATATAAACTAAATATTGAAAAAATGTTGGATGGCATTTATACACCCAAACAAAATTGAACAAATGATTTTTTCAAAAGTAAATTTATATTAGAAAATAATAAAATTAAAATGGAAAGGAAAACCATAACTATACATAATAAGAGTGAAATCTTAATCATCATTACTTATCATAAAATTAAATATTTTTTTAAGAATAATAACTTTTTTTTTACTTTCAAATGAATTTAGAAAAAAGATTATTAGATTAAAGAAGGTTGTTTCTAGCCAAATAATAGTTGCACTTAAGAATAAAACATAAGTAATGCAATGATTCTAAAGTCCAATAATAACAAAAATATTATTTTCTATGAATTTATTAGAGAGCACATTACCCTGATGGATATGCAAAACATCATTCATGGATTGGTCATGACTTTGGATTGAGACTTGAGAGCTTCTTGTACAAAAGATCCAAATATCGAACATTCAAGTAAATTGTGCACTTTGTGTGGCTTGGGAAGGAGAAGTTCAGATTTGAGGAAGCTAGAGATGAGTTGACCTAAGAGTATGCCTGCCAAGATCATTAGGTCATGAGATAATTCCATTTTGAAATCACTCTATATTTATTCAAAATTATCTTTTACTCACATCATTGTGTACCAAAAGCGTTATCTCATGTAAATCCATGCTGTTAAAGCCATCTTCGGTATGTCTTCAGAACCATTGCAAAAGATTTCCTAAGCACTTACGAAGAGATTTTCATGGTCAATCAGGGTGTTCTAACTTCTAACCATAATCTTCAGCTATTAGTGCACCCACATAACATACAAAGACATTTAACTCAAATGAGAATTTGTGATTAGAATTATCCACAACTTCCAGCAATGAGCCTTTGGTATTCTCTTGTAAAATATCAAGCTTCTAAATGATTTAACATTTTCAGTGACTTCTTTTCTCTTTTAATTCCTTACAATTGATGCGTTTGTAACCACTTGAACACACAGACCGTCAGATATCAATCCCTAACGAACCTGGAGGCTGGAACTATTATCAACTTGTACTCCAAATTTAGTGCCATGGCGTTGTTTAACCAAAGTTTTTACCCCAAACCAAACCAATCCAGTCATCATTAAATTTTCTAACAAGAGTGCTTCATGAATTTCTACTCTTCGTTCTTTAACACCGAATCCATCCCATCATTTTGAGTCGATGAAAGAAAATCAAAGGGAGACTCACCTTGTTCGTTAGTTGCTTCCGCAGCCATTGGATGGTCCCTCCATCTCAAAATGAGCTCCCTCGACAACTTGTACACTTTCATCATTAAAGGATTTTGTACCCTCAGTTTCCTCGTTTTCTACTGCTTTTCGGCTATGATCTTTACAGCCTTACCATTCGGTCACCTCTTGTTTCCACATTTGTTTCATCATACCACTCTACTCTACTATTTGCAACCCAAACACACAAGGAGAATATAAAGACCGCAACCAAATTAAAAGCTAAACGAGCAAATGCAAAAGAAACTGAACAGAAAGACCACAAAGAGAAGCAAGATGGGAAGATGGAGCTTATATGATGGTTCGTCTTGCACATTAGAGTGCCTTCCTCCTCACCTCCAAATGGTGATGATTTGATATTTTAGTATTTTGATATTATCTATCTTATTCCATGTCTGTAACTGTACACTCGTTTACTAAAAAAAATCTAACTGTTTATTATCTCTACGTTATTGAAGTGTTCAGATTCGTGTCCATGGCCCTTCCAGCTAATGTGCATTATCTGGAAATGTTTTGAATATTTCTTTCAGATTTGCCTTGGTCATATACCCAAATTGGCTCCCCCAACCCCTCCGTTTTGGCCGTAGCTGAACCAAATAAGGAAAATGATTCTGCATGATCCTTGAAATTTATAATATCTATACATTTATATTTTTTCTATTTATTTAAAAAAACCACCATACCCTTCATTATCCTCTTATCTGATCCCGTCTTCAACTATGATTTTTAAATCACCATCTAATTGCTTCTCAGTTGTTAAAATATTTTTAGAGCTAGTTCATTTTATAAGGAAACTCCTAGCGACATCGTCATTAGCTATTTTTGCTGATTAACTAGGGTACGGAACGGCCACTATATTGTCTCCTGAATAACAATATATAACTAAAGGTGATTGATATCCTCAAGTGACTTGCCAGTTCTGGCACAGATTAGAAAGGAAAAAATTCAGGATATTGACACATCACGTTGTGCAATCTTAAGAGCATCCAGTTTCAACAACAGACAGACAATAGGGATGAGATGGATTTGTTCTTCTCTGGAACAAAAGAATTCATAAACCACACTATGGGTCTACTTGTCAAGGAAAGTCATTATAAAATATTATTAATTCTTGTTATCGAATTATAGGGAGGGTTCTGTTTTTAACAGCGAATCCATCTTTCCTTCTGTCATTTTTTCAATGTGACGATTGAGGATACAAATGTGCTCACAAATTAACTCATTAAAAACTTAGTGGTCTCTTTTTACAGTTGCAGAATTTCAGGAAAGGATTCACACTTTTATGAGAAATTTAAGTATAATTAAGTTTTCTTAGCCTCTATTATTATATAAAATATTATAATATATAATATACATAAAATATTATGCAAATATATAAATATATTTATTATATATTATATTATATAATATATATTTTTTTGGACTTTTAAATGAGAATATTTGAGACATCAAAACTTTAGCTACTATTCCAATGTACGCGATTTGTTCCATATCGCATCAAAATATCTTGCTTTACACCATCTCTCCACACATTATAATATATTATATATTGATAGTATAATATAATATTATATTTTATATATTATAATATGTGATATTATATTATTTATATAATATAATATAATTTATAACATATATTATATTACATATTGTATATTAATATAATACATTATTATATTATAATATTATAACATTATTATATTATTTATAATATATTATAATAAATATGATATAAAATTAAATTTTGTGGAATTTTATCTATCTATCAAATATATCTTAATGTACATTATTTTTGTGCAATACCTCCATTGCAGAAATCCAACAAGAAATATCATGTTCTATACCAAATCTCTACACATTATAATATATTATATATTGATATTATAATATTATATTATATTATGTAATATTGTATTATTATATAAAATATTATAAGATACAATATAATATATAATATATAAAATATAATACTATATTATATAAATATTCTTATATATTATATATTATAGTATATAATGTATATTCTTTTTTACAATCTTAATGTATCCCAATGCACATTATTTTTCCACGATACCTTTATATTTTTCCTCCAGCGTTTGTTTCTCATGGGAATTCATTGTCCATCCACACCTTCCTAGAAATATTTATACATTTAAACCTTACAATGTTGGGTTCACTTAACCTTTTCCACAAAAAATCCTTATGAGAACTTTGCCTTCATCTACTCCATTACAAAATTTCATCTTCTCTCTACATCTACAAAAATTACCATTGCAAGTGAACTTTAATGGAACTTCCCATCACATTGAGATATGTAGGATTCCTATTTGCAAGTGGATGTGTGGGTTGTGACTTGGCATCTACATAACCAGAATGCAAATTTTATATTTGAAAGTGAAATTATGCACCTTGTGAGTCGAATAGGCCCAAGTGTACCTTGCGATATTTTACATCACAACTCCAAGGTGATCCCACAAAGTTGGTTTACAATTTCTGGGAGATTATGATTTTTGCTGAAATCACATATTTTTAGAAAATATAATGATTTAAGCCTTTTAAAGTTTCATTTAAAGCATTCCAATTGAAGAGGATTTGATCAAAATACCTTAGATCAAACCCCCTTTGATAGAACCCTGCTAGTTTTAAACCATACCTATAACGGAGTCTCCTTTACACCTATCAAAACGCTGATAAAAAAAAACTTTTGATTTACCTTTTGGGGGATCAAATGAATTCTTTTAAAATTTATTTTTTATAAGTATGTAGCCCTTATTATAAGCTTCCCAAAAAGTATAATTTTAAATAAATTTAATTTTATTATTATATTTTTTTTATTTCTTATGAATGTAGGTTTTTCACTTAAAATAAAATTCAAGTATAATTCAAGTATAATGATTTGTCACAAATAGATGCCAAAATGGAAACATATTGTTGAATATTTTATCTCAGAGGTAAACTACAATATTAACTTGTTTAGGAGAAAAATACAATCAAAATAATATCACTATTATTTAAATAAAATCTAAGCTAGTCTTACTACACAAATCAAGTCATCCCTTAAATTTATCGATAAACCCATTGCTACTCATTTAATGTTTCGATAAAATGACAAATCAAGTCACCTCTTCCAATCTGAAATGAAGGAAATAGGGTTCAACCTTTAGAGAGATGGAACTAGGGAAAGGGGGGGTCCTTTCCTATTTCACTGTAGTTCATTTAAGGAAACCCTAGAGATCTCAAATATAATGGTGCAATTGAGAGAAGGGATCTACTATAAGGTCTCCTAGGGTGTGATTAAAGACAAAAAGGGGGTTCACCACTAAGAAAAGGCTTAGAAAGAATTAAATGTAAATGAGATACAAATATAGCCATGTAACCTAGGAAATTAAACTCGAAGTCTAAATAATAGACTAAGAATGAATAGAGGTGCACCTGGAAAGTTGAAGATGCTTGAAATAAGGTTAGTAATCCCAAAATTATTAATTTTGAAGCACATTGGGACTCATACGCCAGTTGGGGTGATTTAGTCCCAGTTTAGGGTTTCGGGCCGAAACCAAAATTTGCAACTGGTAAACCAAGATCTACAAAAAAAGTCTAAAAATTGGTATACTAGGATTCATACACCACAAGTGGTGATTTAGTCCCAGTATTAGGGTTGATCTGAAACTTTGGTATCCTCTAATGATCTTCAATAGATTCTCTCCCTTCCGATCTCTGAGTCTAAAACTATGAATTCTGACCTTAGGTGACTTTCTATAATGATAGAGCAACAAATTCCTAGGAAATACCAATTTCACAGATACCTTCAAAAACAAGAGAAGCCACTGCTCTTTCACCGAAGAGAAATGTATGTTGAATATGAGATGCATAATTTACATAATGTACAGGCTTATAAAGCCGTGAAAAACATAGATGGGTGAGAAACTTCCCAACACGGGAAAAACTACTTGGGAGTAGCTAAATGCAAAAATTAATCTAAATGAAATCCTAAGTAAACTTAAGCGTAAATATGATATTTACTCTAACACCCCCCTTAAGTACAACTTAGGGAGAATGAAGATACAATATGGATCCCAGCTACACAACCATGTTAGGTACCCATTTACAATGCAAAAAAGAGGCCTCTCACAACCGAAGAAAAAGAGAAAAACCCTGTGGGAAAAACCCCTCTCCAAAAGAGAGAAAAGAAAAACAAAAAATAATGCATGGATGGAGGACTCAGTTACACACCCCAAGGACTACATACATCATATATATACAATCAATGCCCCCCCATAAGAGGGAAAGAGAGAGACTATATAGCCCCCCCCACAATGTGTAATCACCTACAAAAATGGTAAGTGCCTAAAAACAAAACATGATCTAGTGTCAACAAACAACTTATCTCCCTTTCCGAAGAAACAAAACCAAATACAAATGAAGGTATGCTTCCCAAAGAAGCATTAATATGTATGATGATGTCTCTAGAATCTACTCATGTGTCGCCAAACCTTGGAAGATGGTGCCATGAACTAATCAGGAACATGTGCCCAATCACAACAGAAGGTGATGAACAAGGTACCACTAGAAATTGATGTTGAACAATCTCTAGAGACCCATGATAGAGCAACAAATTCCCAGGAAATACCAATTTCACAGACACCTTTAGAAATGAGAGAATCCAATGCTCTTTCATTGAAGAGAAATGTATGTTGAATATGAGATGCATAATTTACATAATGTACAGGCTTATAAAGCTGTGAAAAACATAGACAAGTGAGAAACTTCCCAGCACAGGAAAAACTACCCAGGAGTAACTGAATTCAAAAATTAATCTAAATGCAAGCTTAAGTAAACTTAAGCGTAAATATGATATTTACTCTAGCATGTAATCTTGCAAGAAAGGTGAAACTTTGCAACCTTGAAAACTTTCTCCAATCTTGCTCTTCAATGGATCTTCAACCTAGATCTGCAAATCACACATCAAAGAGAGGGAAAAATGTTGTTTTGTTAGTGTATAGGGGTTTACCTTGGTCAAACCCTGTTTTGGTAATCAAACCTTGAAATGAAATCAAATAACATGAAGGAATGATGAATGAACAATATGCAATATTGTAACTCACCAAACCCTTGGAATAAAGGTTGCAATTTTGAGTGAAGTGGCTAGCATGAATGTAGATCTTGACTCTTGATTGTATATTATGGATCTTGACTTGAATGCTTGCTTGAATCATGAAATACCTACATCACAAATGTTAGCTTGAAAATAAACATGATGCATGATGACTTTGGCATGATGCTTGAATCTTGAATGTAACTCCAAAATGTTTGATAATCAACTCGTGAATGCTCTTGTATTCTCTTGATCTCATAAACTTTCTATAAGAATGCTTGCATAAAAAATCTAGGAGAAAATATGTGAAATAACCTTGTAGTTATACTAGTTTATGCCAAATTTCTCAAAATTACAACACTACAAGTTGACATCAAATCTAGGCGAATAAAATCTTTCCAAGAATTTGAATTTAAAATAGATCCAAGCTAAGTAGAAATCATACGCCAGTTGGGGCATATGAGTCCTAGTAGCCTAGGCTTGGGACACAAATTTCAAGAAATGTTAAGTTTTATGCCAAATTCAGGACCAGGCCCAGAAACTTAGGTGGGACCCATATACCCAAGGTGGTGTATGAGTCCCAGATCAATAAATTTATGCCATACAATCCAAAATCACTAAATTATGATTGGTTATTAGATAAATTTTGGGATTATCCTAAAAAAAATGCATTAAATAAGGCTTGTGGATGCAAAATACAACCAAATAAGGCATAAAGAAGCCCAATTTTAGTATGGAGGGCCCAAACAAGTGTGAAGGTGTAAAGAGATACATTTTCCTACACTACATTATCTATGAATGGTACAAGTATATTTTGGATTGGAGTAGATGGGAAAATGGTGAGAGATTCTATCATTTTATTGTTGACATGTTTAATAGATTAGTTTGAAATGCTATCAAACAATCAAGCATAAATAATTATTTTCTTAAATTCAATTTTTTTGCCTTCACATCTATATTTTCCAATAATTATGTGTAAGATGGTTTCTTTGGCATGGTTTCATTCATGATAAATAAAATTTACACCATTGTTAATTTACAATTAATTTAAAATATTAGTAAATTAACTAAAATATACTTAAATTTTATTCAAAAATAAAGTTTAAAGTCAATTATATAATTTATTAAATTTTACGATTAATAACAAAAAAATTAGGAATAAATGTTGTTCCTAACTAAAAAATGCTCAAAATCTATTTTCTAATCCAAATCATATTCTCCTTGATCTTGATGCCCAATTCCTTGCATCTCACCTCTACTTATTATTATAAGAAGTAGTTTTCTCTTCTTTATTTGAAATTGAATTTTTTTGTTTTAATCCTTCATTCACTTTATTTTTTTTTAAATTCTGATTTTATTCTTTTATTTTCTTTTATATAATTAATAAGATAATGAAATCTAATAAAAACCATTTTAACATAAGACTTCATGTAGACACTAACATATTAAAAAACCAACTATTATTTAATATTATTGTCATGCAAACCCTAATATGCAATTAAGAATGAATAATTAGTTAAATTAATTTTATCCTTCTAAAATTGGTTTCATCTAATTTATTATGTTATTTTAAGTTTTACTTCATTTATATTTTATTTTATTTTAGATATTATTATTATCATTATTTAGTAATTTATTATTATTATTATCACTTTCTAATATTCAACCCATTAATTCTTATTAATTAATTAATTAATTATGTACATATTTAATTAAAATATTAATTATAAGGTTTTAAAGTTTTAGAAGGGGTCATGACATATGAGAGCAAGTGGAAGTGGAGATTCAATTTCTTACTTGAATATGATTGTATGAATTAATTTAAGAAGGTTCAAATAAGATGTGGTAAGTATCTCTAATTCAATGGGAAAGATAGACTAAATAGGAAACTTCATACAAACATGGGCTAAAATTTTTGGAATTCTTAATCATGAGAATTAAGAGGAACCAATTGAGATGAAACTAGAACAAGGAGAGTCACCCATATAAATTGTTTTCAAGGTTAAAGAAAAGATTGGAATGCAATCATATGATAGGGAAATTAGTAACAAGAAGTTAGATCAATGGATATCCTAGATGGAGATGTACTTCACCCTTCATCAACATAATCCTCGCCAAAAAAAATAATTTGCTAGGCTCAAGTTATTAGTTTATGCTCTAACATGGTATTAGTGTTGTATGTTATCCCTTGAGCGTAGAAAAGTTGCTCCCATTTTGAAGTGGGATGAGTTCAAGAAAACATTAAATTAAATTTATATCCCATTTATTTTGAAGAACAAGTTATTCTATGGAACTACTTCTAGTTGATCTAAGTATGGATTATATAGGAGGATACTAACTAGTTTCAAAACAAAGAAGTAAAATAGGGAAGACATGTCATAAAAAATATGTACTGATGGATTATATGTATGAGCTATTTGAACACCTAAATATGCACATACTCGTGGAAAATCCTCAAGATATTGATGAGGCATGTGCTTTGGCTCACTATGTGGGATTGGAAAAACAATGCACATCTTCATTAAAGAATAAAAATACAAAAAAAGGGACAACATCAAAGAGGTTAGAAACATAATAAGAAAGATCTCATTTCTTTATTTTAGTATACCATGCATGACCTTCAACTCCAATATTTTTATTTCAAAATTTAATAGATAACCCAAGAAATTAACTCTTTGTAGCTTGGGACTCTACTGAACCTTTGTAGCTACAATAAGGGAATCCTATCCCAAAATCATCTGTAAGAGCATTGCCCATTTTTAATAGAAAATAATTTTTTCTCTTGTTGATTTTAATATGAAGTAGAATTTTGTGCAATACACAATGTTGCAACCCCCAATGTTTCTCTCAAATTGTTAATTTTGTACCTCAAGGAAAGATAATTATATTGGTTCAAATATTTGTCATATTCTTCCATTATAGACTAAGATTAATGTGGGACTTTGATGCATTTATATTCAAGGAGAGGTTATAAAACTTGTTATTGTTTCAACATCTTTCTAAGGTAAAGAGAAATTCCATGGATTGCTTTCATTATTTCAACCTTCAATTCAAGAAGATGTGGGAGGGCATGCATATTGGTTTCACCCTTAACTAGGTTTCTCATATCTTTATTATCTAAAATATTTTTTATTTTGAAATTGCTTTAATGATTCAACTGTTAGATTGCATAACCTTCCCAAAATCATATGCATATTTTTCCAAGATAAATTCACCATTACAAAAGCTAGAAGAATTTCCCTAATACAAAAAAAATATTTCTTTCCCTCATCCTTATGATGAAACTCAAGCTATCTAAAATGACCTAGTATAAATTTTGAGCTCATACCTCTCCCATCCCACTTATGCCCTTTGGTTCCAAAAAAATGGTAGAGATGGAGACTTTTTTTTTCTAAATTTATAATGATTTTATAGCCTTTAAAAGGTATTTAATTCTAGAATTCCCCAAGGCAACTTGTCATTCCAAACCTACAAAATCTCAGATAGAGAAACCATAATAATTCTCAACCTATCGTAATAACCTAAAACATACCTAATACATGCTCCTCTCAATCTTTAACATGCCCTAGATTAGGAGATCAATATCTCATTTTACAAAATTAGGATTTCTCCATAAGTAATGAGTGTAAATGAAACTATATTTTTATTAGTAAGAAAAAAAATGTTACTATTGTACACTTGGTTTTTGTAACTTAAAACATCTTCAATATTTACACATAGAAGACCTGTATAAATGTAAGAAAATCTCTAAATCATTTACATTTTGATTAATTTAATAGATTATCTCTTTCTTTTAGTTAGGTAGAAAAGAGTAAAATGGGTTATTCTATGGCACAAATAGTCCCTTTCAAAAGAAGGAGATGGAGTCATGCACTCTAAATGAAACATCAAGTAGTGAGGAACCCATTGATATTAAAGGTATTGATTACTTCTTGGTAACTATGGAGGTATTAAGAATAATTAAATTTAGATGATTATTTCTCCTCTATCAAATGGCATATTTGGTAAGATATTCTTGATGGGCCTTTGGAGGATGATGTTGTAGATTCATTCAAGTCTAGATATCCTTTTTTTTTAAGGTGAGGGTGTGAGTGTGGATTCAAGGGATATTTTCTTCCATGAGGAAGGGTAACAAAAAATATATATTTTAGCGTTCCAAGAGGGTTATACTCTTCTTCTTAATATAATATTAAATTTTAACACAATTTTTCCTTGATTTAGAGCCCATTTCAAAAGGATATGAAGAAGAACAAGTTCATAATGAACTTTTAGGCACAAATAAAATGGATTTATTCTCCACCTTACAAGATAGATACATTATTCTTCTTGAGCAAGGTGAACATATGAATTATGTTGGGGTTGATAGTGAACCCCATAGCTCTCAAAAATCATCTGCAATCAAAATACCTATCACAAATGAGAGATCAAAGCAATTGATTTGTTATGCAACCAAGAGAGAAATATTGATCCACAAAATCATCTAAATGCCTTTGTATTGAATAATGATTACAATGAATGATCAATCCTTATAAAAGGAAAAAATCAAACCTTAGATGAGGATTTGATTAGATTGTAGGACAAGTGTCTTAATCTCATGCAATCAGACAACTTGATCTATATTAAGCCCAATACAATAATAAAAATAACTCCTAAGTTTAGCTTAAGTAATTAAAGTAATAAGGGACCTAATAATTAATTAATGATTAATTATTATCAAGTGATGTCCTAATTATTCCAACACCCTCTTAAGATCGACTTAAGGAGAAGCTAAAAACCCTAATGAAGAATGTAGTGATGGATACATGGATGGGTCTCGGATACAAGTCATGATGAGGTACCCATGTATGAATAAATGAAATATCTCATAACTAGAGAAAGGGAGAAAACCACATGGGAAAAAACTCTTCTCCAAAAGTGAGAAAATGAAATAATTGCATTAGTGAAAGAAGGATACAAGGAGCACTCAATGTGACCCGCCATGGACCACTTTTGTCACACAAATATAAGATTTATCCTTTCAATCTCAAACATTATCTTGTATTCTATATTTCTCACCTATAGTACTTCCCATTATTGAACTCTCTATGTAGCACTCATTGAGAACATATGAAACACCAACAAATGTGGTTTCAATAAATGAGTATTAAAAAGCTATTTTTATAATTTCATGTTGCCTACACTATTGACTACACAACATTATACTTTAAAATCCCATACCAACTATGCATAACTAGAAGTGGGCCCTTGTATATTATCGTACCTATCCCAATTAACTTTTGGTAGTTCCCAACATTGTACCATATAGTACACCCAACCAACTTTGATAGCCCCATAGCATTCAAATCCGCCATATAAGACCATACATTTATATTCGACAAATTCACAATCACCATTAGCATGACATAAATATCTAGGGCCCTATTTTTCCCTTTTAGAGGAAGTTTACATAAAAATGCATAACTTCTTTGATATTTATCTATTTTTATATTCTATATTTAGTTTAAATATTTGTCAAAGCTCTATAATCTTGAGTAGTTTGTTATGCACATATTTTATGTAATTTATACTCAAATATATTTCTTTCTCATTTATGTTGGAGTTAATAAATTGAATGCCAATAGTGGCATAGTATGATGGTTAAGTTGTTGTGGTATTGTTCTTGCCATCAAGGTTCAAACCTCACTGGGGTGTAATTGTTGAATGTTTAAATTGGGGATAAGGTCCCCCATTTGTGACCTAATCAATTTATAGCTCCAGGTCAAAAGAATTTACCCCTAAATGGGTTCATAAAATCTAGAGGTCCTAAATTTATGGATCCTTGTTATGGAAGCATGGTTTGGTTATTTATATATTGATTCCATTGACAAGGCCCCCTCTCCAAATTGAAGTTTTTAGGAATGGCCTAGAGTCTCATTACCAATGGGGTTCCTATTGATAGGTGGGGTTAAATTATGTAGCTAAACATGATTTTGAATCACTAATATAGTAAACTAACTTATCACATAATGAGTTTCCCATTTATCAAGTGTAACTTGATCAAATTGAACTAATCTAAAATTCAATTATTACTTAAATACTCCAATTTTTAATTTTCCAATCATAGTACCTTCCATTGTGTCAAGTGTCACTTGATTAGGCACATCAAACATGTAGCAATCAATTGTCACATGATATCATCATGAGTCCATCACATCAAGTGTTACTTGATAAGAATAAAACTCAAGCAACACCAAGACTTATTAATCCCTCACAATTATCTCATGTTCCTTTGAGTACATCAAGTTTTACTTGATTAGCATAAACATATTATTGCATGAAAAGATACCATGCCTTTCATTATTTCATGAGTTCCTTTGTAATGCATCAAGTGTAACTTGATCATTATAGAACTTTAGCTACACTAGATCATGCACTGAACCCTCATCCAACCTTGGATGTTATAGCTTATTCCAAGTGTTATTGAGCAATCTAGCATCCTTTACATTTTTTACACCTTGGTCCAACTATTTATCCTCCTTAAAAAAATCACTCTACGATCATTATTGGTAAATATTATCTTTTATCATAA
>VDFB02035723.1:0-22783 GCA_007258455.2 Sequoia sempervirens | reverse complement strand
ACTTCAATTTGCTAAAAGAAGATAAACATTAAATGATGTTTCATTATTATTTGTTAAATATGTTCTATTCTTCAAGAGGCGTAATTATTTAATAGCCGACTTCATTTAAATGGCGCGTTTTTTTAAAGAGACGTCTTTGCATAAGAGGCCGACGTTGCATCTTGGAAGATCACATCCATTGGATATATCCTATCGATATCTATAAAAGGAGATCACTATTGTTACTTGAGATTTATTAATATCGATTTATAAGCAAGTTCGAATATCCATCTATATCTAGTGCGAATTCTTCTAAGTGCTGTGCGGATTCTTCCAAAGAGCAGTGCGAATTCATTAGAGACAGAATTGTTTACTGTCAAGTGCAGTTTGTTATCAGTCTCAATATATTGTATAAGTGCTGCAAGTTTGGCCTTGATATTGGCCTCATTGTAAAGAGAATTGTTGCCTCTTTTAATATATATAAGAGAGATCTTTGTTGCTGGGTTTTTCTCCCTCAAGAGGAGGGTTTTCCCAGGGTATATGCTGTGCTACTGTGTCTGATTTTGAATTAATTTTCTGTGCACTTATCTGATCACTAAACTTAACATAGCAAGGATGCTCATTATCGCTCCAAATCAAAGATGCTATAGAGGAGGTTGGGCCACAAAATGTGGTGCGATAGTGACAGATGTAATTCATGTGTGCAGAGTTGCAGCTGCTGATTGAGGCAGCCTTATAGACACATTTATTGACTCCTTTGTTGTGTTCATGCCATGAATAATGCACTTAAGGACATGGGTAAAATCAGCTAGATCAAATCAATTGTGAGTGATGCTAGAGATGTGTAGATGTTTATCGGCAAGCACCATACTTCGCATGCACTTTCCAGGACCACCTCCAAAAAGGAATTCTTGAAACCTATAGAGACTCAATATGCATCATACTTTATTCTCTTGGAGAGGATGCTTGAGTTGCAAGAGGCATTGCAACTAATGGTAATGACAACAAAATGGAACCAATGGCCTGAGTCGAAGACACAGCAGGGGTTGAGGGTTAAGGAGGTGGTGAAGAATGATGTCTTTTGGGCTGATGCCAAATATATTGTCTCCATCATTGATCTAGTCTTCAAAGTTATTAGATTTGGGGATTCTAATGCACCTTCCCTTGGAGAGGTATATCAGTGCATTGATTCCATGCTTTATAAAATGAAGGTTGTTGTGTGAGAGAAGGACCCCACAATGCAATTCTACACCGAGCATATTTATCCAATCATTCATTGTAGATGGGAGAAGCTCAACACTCCCTTACACATGGCTGCCTATGCATTGAACCCAAATTGGTACGTGCCACGTCCTGACAAAATGACACCTATAGAGGATGTTGAGGTGAATGAAGGGTTCATGAAGGCCATTGACAAAATGTATGATCATCAAAGGCCAGCTTGCTTCGTACTGATTGGACAAAATTTTCCACTTTTTGGGGATATTCAAAGGTGGCCAAGATAGATTTGGAGACTATGTCAGAGGACCCCAAGTTGTGGTGGACTATGCATGGGCCTAGACCTTTGATTACTACTCTAGCCATTCGTTTGTTGTCCCAGGTTTCTAGTTCTTCTGTTGTTGAGAGGAACTGGTCTACTTATAGCTTTGTCCACTCTGTTAAGAGGAAAAAACTTACTTCTAGGAGGGAAGAGAAGCTTGTGGCTGTACATAGTGCCTTGTGTCTCATTGACCGCAACACAACTACATACAAGGAGAGTCTAGCAACTAGATGGGATGTAGAGCCAGAAGAGCCAGCACAAATAGATGATGATCCTACACAAACAGGGCTGATTGGTATTGGTTTAGATGAGCTTGAGCATGTGCAGTCCAGCAGTTCCAGTGATGAGCAAATTTACACCGAGCTTGGAGATGATTAGATCATTAGTATTTTGTTTTTCAAGTTTGAAATTTGAACATTGTTGATACTTAATTGTAATTGTGATTCATCAATCATGATTATGAAATTCAATTTATGAAACATCTAGTTCTCGTTCCAATGTCTATATTTTGATTTTCAATGTTCAGTAGTTCACTAGTTTAATTAAACTTATTGCAATGTGTTTAAACTTTTAAGTTTTAACTTTACTTATTCCGTAGGCTTCAACAATGTTGTACCCAAACCAATTTGTTTGCTTCATTAAGGCATTTTGCTTAAAAGAGTCTAAACCTTGCTAAAATGATGTCAAAACACAGTTTTTGGGAAAATCAAGTATGTAATTTGAGTCAATGTGATGTCTAGAAGATACAAGTGAAATTTGGAAAAAATTGAAAATTAGGGCTTTTAACTCCTCGCTTCGTGTCCCAAAACCCCAAAAATAGAAACTTGTTAGAATTGGCTATAATTAATTTTGATTGGCTTTGCTCTACATCACGCATCACAGCAGAAGTCAGCCAAAGGTAACCGGTTTATCGGTGGGTAGTTTTCACTTTTCAAATAAAGTTAAAGATCTCTGCTCACAATGGCAGCCAATACCAAGTGTCAAAATCTAAGCTTGAAACTCATCATAGAAGATTATGTGGCGAAAGATGCTAAAAAATATGCTTCATGACAGAGGGGATTTTCAAATGGCGAAAAATATAAAAAATATTCTAAGTTTGGAAAGACTTCGCCTTGCTATGAAGGAGGTACTTGTGCAATCAACGTATAAACTAACTTACATTGTCCATACATGTAAAGAACCGGACCAAATTTTTTCAATTCTCAAATTACAATCAGCAATGCAACACACCCGTTAGGGTTAGATAAATCAAACCAGCAGTTACAATATAACTCTTTGCCAAGAATGCGCACTCAATCTCAACAAGAGAGAGGCTGTCATATGGCAAGAGGATCGTCAGTACAATAAATCAGAACTGCAACTGAAAGTAACTCAACACCAAGTATGTGCTACTCAAACTAGAATGGAATGAGGCGACCATATGATGGAGATTTAAAGAAATACAAATGCAACTTCGAAATAAACTCAACACCCAGAATGTGCTTTCAAACCCGGAGTGGGAAGGGAGCTACCATAGGGCGGAGATGTAAGATATTACAATGCAATTCAACTGTAGATAGGCGGCATGCCAGCCTCTTCCACTTATCCAGTGGACATTACAAGCATGATAAAGCAAGACTAAGAGAAATGCTGACAGTACTACTGTGCAGCTTACAATATATTGAAGAATGCCTGCAAGATCAAGGATTAGAACTCCGTAAAGTGCTGCAATAGTAAATATGTCATCCAATAGATCAAATATGAATTCCTAACACCCACCCTTCACTCATACACAATTTTCTCAAGTCTGATATGACAGACCAACAACATGAATATCAGAACTAGCAACACAAAATCCTCTCAAAATGCTCATAACTCATTCATTTCTAACCCAAACGACTTCAAATTTGATGCAATAGACCTTCAAAATGATGGCGCCTAGTTTAGTAATGAGAAAGGGCAGCTAAAAGTGGCTAATAATTAATGTCACGGATCCCAAAGCACTCCAGAAAGGGCGCCCTACAAAGAATGACGAATTTGCTTTATAAAATCATAAGCTTCATATTAAAATCTGCAAATATTCAAGAAGGGTCGCTTCCAACAGAGAAAACCAATGAGACAATACCCATAACAACTCTTTTTGTATTTTTTGATTTATGAGTGAAACTATAGATTCAGCCCTGTTATCAGCAACTCCAGAAAATGACATAAAATGCAATAAACTAAACTACATAAGTAAACCCAAACTACAAATGCAAACCTCACTACAAAATGTCACTCAAACAAGCAAACCTCTCCACTAGGTGCTATCTCTCAAGCACGAAGTCGAGCCAAGGCTAGGAGGCATTCATTCCTCGAAGCAATCCAGCAACCATTTCGGCAGCATAACAATAGCATAATCCAAAGATGATAAAATGAAGAGCAACTGCCTCCTTATATAGACTTGAGAAGGCTCTCCAGAAACTTCTAGAAGATGCGCCCTAATTTCATATTTGAATTTGACTTCTTTTCCCTCCAAGTTTGGGCGCCTCCTTTCATAATGTTCAATCTTGACTTTTATTAAAAATCTCCTCTTCATAAAATGGTGTCCCTTTCTCCAAGAAGTATTTTTGACTTTAGGAATATAAAATATTTCCTTCATGAGAAAATACCCCTCAAGGTCCCCTTCTTTAAAACAACTTAAAGTCATAATACTAGGACAAGGGGTTATTTTATAAAATAAAACATTATTGTCTTTAAAATACTTATTCCTCCAAAATGAACCCCTTAAGCCAAAATTCAGAATTACCCAATGAAATGCCAGAAGAGGAAAGTTGACTGAGCTGGTGCTGACTGGACCACTGCCAAAAATAGAATTTACTAAAAATAGTAAATTCGGAAAATTGCTCGGATCAAACTGCATGCGACACCATTGCGAAGCTTTCTAAAAACCCAGAAAGAATCCGCACTCCAAAATCCCAAACTCCGAGATGTAGCCGTCATAACTTACTAAAAATAGTAAGTTCTGGAAGGTTGCCCAAAATGCTTGTAAGTCATAAATCACAAATTCTCGAAACCCGGTATGAATCCGTAATCCAAACATCATCCATATTTCAACAAGCAGAACTCCTAAATCTTCTTCAAAAGACCATCAAACAAAATTCTGAACCCTAATTCTCGCTTAATCGACTTTTGTCAGGGACAAAGATAATCGGGAATAGGCTACCAATCACTAAAAAGTGAAGTGCTAAAAACGGGGACATTACAGTCCGCCCTTCCCAAAATTGCTTGTCCTCAAGCAATACCATCATAACTCCCGAAAAGTTAAGATTGATCCATACCAAAACAAGTATGATCCCAGGTTCCCAAATCCATCTCAGGAAGGACCCACTATGCCACTGCTGCACTACTTTGATCACATCAGTAAAATCATCATGCCAATGCTGCACTAACCTCCCTTGTAACTCCAAAGTGTTACCATCCATGATACTCAAATTGAAAGATCTTAAAGGACTGAGATCAAAATCATGCAACGTCTCACCTACAAGATGCCCATAGTCAACAGTAACAATCATACCACTGTCAACCACAATTCTAGGCAAGAAGAAAGATAGGCTACTCAACTCAAAATCAATCTCCTCAACATACCTCCACATTGTAACAAATGAAGCCCTGATGGGAAAATTGATATCTTCAAATCTTCTTGCAAAGAGGAAAGCAATCCTTTGCAAGAGCTCAACAAATTCAGCCTCATGTCTTCTCCTGGAGCTACTATGCATCAACTGAATTATACCGACACCACCATGAAGACTTCTAATCACTCTTACTGTTCCAACTCCAAGAGTCTCAGAAGGGAAAGCCAAAACATGTGGAAGTTCGTTGTCCAAAACCAATATAGTAAAGAAACTATCAAAATTTGCTTCACAAACCTCCATAGGATGAACTCCAATAGTAGAATAGGTGCGAAGGAACAAATAATCTCTGCTGTTCAAGGCCGAAGTCAGCGAAGTGCAATCTGATTTTAGTACCTCACACAAGAAAAAACAGCAGCACCAAAGAAATTCCCAAGTGTGAGTGTATGATATGAGCATAGAGTTGCAAGGTAACACCTCAAAAATGGCCGGAAAACATACTAGAGCAATCTCCATCTGAAAACTACCACCTCGTTGGCAAGTGGTGATGGAAAAACTCTCCCAAACGAGAGTAACTCCACAAGTAACAGGGCTGGTCTGCCTCCAACCAGCAAGCACGAGTCTCAAAATCTGCTCTTGTCTTAGCCAAGGATCAACGCCAAGAGCAACCAATTGTTCCTTTTTCCAATCCATACTCAAAATTTCTCTCCAATCCATTTGTCGATGAACAAACGGAACCATCAAGGGGCTGGTAAAGAAAGTAACAACACCATTAATACTGAAATTTTGATCCTTATCCCTCCAAAAATTCTTCTTTCCACAAGTAATAAGCTCGATCAACCCATATTGAGGATCCCAAGCATGGATACCCAACTGAAAGTGATTTCCAACATACTGAAAAGAAAACTCAACACATCCCCAAATGCTATTAAGGATCAAGTGCATACTGAAGAGATTGATGCCTCCGCTAGTGAACCCTTGAAGCCTATCCATGAAAGCTTCAACAACATTGGAGCATGAAATATTAAATGACCTCAAATCCAAATCCAAAAATAGCCTTAATATGTGCCAAAGTATTGTTCAACTAAAGCGATGGATTGACAAGCATGCAAACACCAAGTCTCCGTCCACTATTCTTCTCCCTACTCATGAGTAAATAAAACTGAAATCTCTTTACTCCTTGCTGTCAGAATGAGGTTACCAAAGAGCTAACAAGTTGTGATGTCCCCACGAATGTACCACCGATGCAAGCAGATAGCCCTTTCTCTTGGACCCTTGTGGGCTAACCGGATCGGTTAGAGGCCCAGTACCTTCCGAGAGTCTCTACCGATTTCATTTTCTAAGATCGTGGATAGGCTCATTGCAGGCCTTGGCAGTACAGGAGTTTCTTTGCTTCTGATGGCATTGAATTCTGTTGAGAATTGAGGGAGATAGGCTTACTTAAGTGATTTAAGTTAATTTTTAACTTAAAGTCTTTTTATAAAGTCAAATTGACTTTATAATTCTTATTTCACTTAAATTAAGTCTAAAGTGAATATTTTAATGTTATATCTTTTATTCACTTAAAGGAGGCGCCAAGAATCAAAAAGAAGACTATGGAAAGTGACTTAAGTTTAGTTTCATAAATTTAAATGAGCTAAAGCCCTAAAATGTACGGCCTTCTTAGGGTTTCACCTTTTTTGCTTTAGAAGGGATTTGGGCAATGAGAAACTCATCTTTTGAATATTTCAACTTTTCCTTGGAGGTTTTTTTCCCTTGCTTTCAGCCTGTGACCAGGTTTGCAGCAAATCCACCATTGGAGAACGAAATCGCTTCAGTGTGAGCACTTGTGAAGTTGTGAAAGATCAGCTGAATTAGTGCAGATTGAGAGAGCTTCATTTCAGAAGTTCTGCAGTGCTTCAACAGTTTTTTTGTAGTGTTCATCATCAAAAACAGAGGGTTTATTAGTTGCTGTTCTTCCTTCACCATGGCAGACTTCATGGCTGTTTGGGCACACCTTCAGAGATGGTTTTTGGTGCTTTTGTTTGAAAGGGCGTGGCACTTGCAAGGAAGTTTATTTTGGCTTTTTGGAGAAACGTCTTCTTTTGGAGGATCTCTCTTCATGAACTTGGGCGCCCTACCTATGTTACTCTTTGGCTTCAGTTTCAGAATAAACTTTGAAGTCTGTAACTCTCTACTCTAGTTTTTGTCAGTTCTTCACCATGCTGGTCGGATTTCTTATTTAAAAAATCTGGAGGCTTTCGGGTATGTTTGTATGTTTTAAACCCATTGTTGATGATAATAAACACCTTCTACAATTCCAGTTTGATTAAATTTGCTCAAGTTTTCATTTTGTGAGCTTTTACATGATGCGCCCCTTCTCTTCTGTCTACAAAATTTCTCTAAAAAACTAAAAAACACAAATAGACTTAAAAAAAAGACAGGGGTTTGAGCAGTGAGCTAGCAAGGTTCATCACAGTGGTATCAGAGCTCTGATCCTGCCAGCTTGTGGGATTTGAAAAAATTTATGAAGTCACACCAGGAGGGTTTTGACAAGTTCTACTCTCGTGGAGGCCCTAGAAATCAAAGAGGTGATCATAATCCTTTTCCACCATTTCCATTTGACGAACAGGAGGAGGAAATAGACTGTGATAATATGGCTAACAGGGAAGGAGAAAGTTCTCATATGAACAAAGAGGATAGAGAAGCTAGAGATGTGCTAAGAGGTATGGTTGCAGGTCAAGAACAAGTAGCAAATATTCTCCAGCAACTCAGCACAAATGTAGAGAACTTAACACTTCAGAGAGGCCAGCATCCAGGGCATGATCATGAGGGCAGTATCCATGGCGCAGCCCATAGACCTATTGTTCCAGCTCGCACTTTTGAGAGAGCAACATGTCCTACCTTCACCAGAAATGATGCAGAGGGTGAGGAAGAGGTTGAACAGGGTGGTGAGGTTAACTTTGCAGATAACATCATGGTTATGCATGATGAATGGGATGCATTTCCACCTAGAGTTAAGGAGCACCTTAACTTTGATAGATTCATGAGCCAGAGGAGAGAACATAACAGAAGCAGGAATGACAGGAGACCTTGGTACAAGCACAATGATCTTAGACAGGCTACCAATAAACTCACCTTGGCGAACTATGATGGCAGTGGTAGAGTTACAGCACGTGCTTGGATCAGCAAGTTAGATACATTCTTGACTCTACGACCCATGCCTGAGGAAGATGCTATTCGATTTGCAGCACTTCACCTTGATGGCGTAGCTCATGATTGGTGGATTCATGGCATGGCTACTCTTCACCATGATCAGATTACTTCATACCAGGAGTTCACAGATAGACTGGTAGAGAGGTTTGACAAACGGGATCCCGAGCTATTTTTCAGAGACCTAGCACAGCTGAAACAGCTAGGTAGTTTGGAGTCATATATTGGGGAGTTTCAGAGATTGTCAGTTATGGTTACAGGAATTTCTGAGAGGAGGCTGATCATACTCTTCATTGAGGGACTTTTCGAGCCTATGAAAGGATGGATCAAGGCATTTGATCCCCCTACATTACAGAAAACCATGAGGAAAGCTCGCAGCATGGAGCTCACTACTCCTCGAAAGCAATTTGGCACCAAACCTTCTACTTCTTACAATGAACATAAATCTGATCCAAAAAAAGCTGATAATGCTGATCATAAGAAGAAATATACAGCACCTTTGGATCGAGAAACCATGAATGATCTTCGTAGGAGGAGACTTTGTTTTTACTGCAAGGGCCCTTATGACCAAAATCATGATTGCCCCCTCAAACCTAAAGGGCAAAACAGGAACATGGAGTGGTTTTATGAGGGAGAAGAAGTAACTGATTTTTCTGATCAGCAAGCTCCAATTTATGATACAGATGGAGAAGAATCAGAAGATGAGGCTGAAATTGTAGTAGAAACTGAGTTAAAGGAGGCTCATTTATCCAGCATGCAGAGAGAGGGATCTTTTAGAATCCGTGGGGTCTTGGCTGGTCAAAGAGTCATATCTCTTTTAGATACAGGTGCAACTCACAATTTTATTGACTCACGTTTGGTGGAGAAAAGAGGAATTCAAACTCAGCAGTTTGAAGGCATTCGAGTCAAGGTTGCTGATGGATATACTCTCACTTGCGAGAGGATGGTTCCAGACTTGCCTTTGAAACTCAATAACTATGAGTTTAAGGCAGATTTTTATGTTGTGAACATGGGAGGAACTGATATAGTTCTCGGTATGAAGTGGCTTCATGCTATAGGAGAGTTCACACTTAATTTGAACGACATGGAGATGAAATTCAAAGTTGATGGCACGAAACATGTTCTAAAAGCCATCAAGGACAGCAATGTGAAAGAAATTTCACTCAAAAGAATGGAACGCTTGGTTCGTCATGACATGGTAGATTGGGTAGCTGAATGCAAGTTAATGCCTTCACATTTGGATCAGCCAGTTTCTTCTTACCATCCAGATGTACAAAAACTCAGAACCAAACATACCAAGGTTTTCAGTGCAATCCCACCAGGTAGACCTCCTGATAGAGGTATTGAGCATATCATAGAGTTGGATGAGGGCACAAAACCTATCATGATCACTCCTTATCGGCACCCCAAACGCTTGAAAGATGAAATTGAGAAGACCATCAAAGAACTTTTGGCTATGGGGCACATTAGGCCGAGTAAGTCACCCTTTGCTTCATCAGTTGTTTTGGTGAAGAAAAAGGATGGTACACTCAGAATGTGTATTGATTATAGAATGCTTAACAGGAGAACTATAAAGAACAGATATCCTATTCCGCGGATTGATGAGTTGATAGATGAGCTTCATGGAGCTTGCTACTTCTCAAAGATTGATTTGAGGACAGGTTATCATCAGATCAGAGTTCGAGAGGACATAGAGAAAACCGCATTCAGATGTCACTGTGGACACTTTGATTTCTTGGTTATGCCTTTCGGTTTAACCAATGCTCCAGCCACATTTCAGTCCACTATGAACAGGGTTTTCCATCCTCAATTGAGGAAACATGTGTTGGTGTTCTTCGATGACATCCTAGTCTACAGCAGATCTTGGGAAGAACACATGGTTCACCTGGATGAGGTTTTGAGCATACTTGATAGGGAGTCCTTGTACGCCAAGGAGTCCAAGTGTGCGTTGGGCATGGCTGAGCTTTTGTATTTGGGTCACATTATCAGCAGTGAGGGAGTTAGCATGGATCCAGAGAAGGTTCGAGCTATCATTGATTGGCCTACACCTGAGACATTGACACAGCTCAGGGGATTTGTAGGATTATGTGCCTTCTATCGTCGGTTCGTTAGTGGATTCTCGCGGCATGCTGCGCCACTAACTGATTTGACTAAGAAGGGTGCATTTGCGTGGACACCATTAGCACAGGCGTGCTTTGAGAAGTTCAAACTTCTCATGACTTCATGTCCAGTGTTGGCTTTGCCGGATTTTACCAAACCCTTTGAGTTACATTGTGATGCCAGCGGTGAGGGAATTGGTGCAGTCATTATGCAGGATCGTCACCCTATAGCTTTCAAGAGCAGGAAGCTGAGAGGTCCTGAGAGGAGCTTTAGCATCTATGATAAGGAGATGTTGGCCATCATGCATGCCATGGCTAAATTCAGGCAATACTTGATTGGTAGTAAATTTTGTGTTAAAACCGATCATAATAGTCTGAAACATTTCCTTGGACAGCGAGATTTAAATGAAAGACAACAAAAATGGGTTAGCAAACTTCAGTCCTATGATTTTGACATCTCCTATGTCAAGGGTACTCAGAATGTAGTTGCTGATGCATTATCTCGCCGTCCTCACTTGAGCTCCATTACACAGATTTCAGAGGACTGGAGACATATGATTGTAGCTGAGTATGCTAAGAACCCGTGGGCTTCTAGCATAGTGGATGGAACAGTACAGGATGCCAGATACTCACTTGTAGATGATCTTATCATTTACAAAGGGAGGATATTTCTAGTTCCAGATTCAGAGATGAGGAACCAAGTTTTGAGATCATTTCATGATGCACCTATGGCAGGACATCCCGGGTACTTTAAGACCTATAGGCAGGTACGGGAAAGATTCTCTTGGAAGGGTCTCAAATCCTTTGTTCTCCAGTATGTCAGGGAATGCCTTGTTTGTCAGCAGAACAAGCAAGAACACACATACCCTGCAGGATTACTTCAGCCGCTTCCTATCCCTGAGAGGAAGTGGGAATGCTTGTCTATGGACTTCATTACGGGCTTGCCGAAAGCTCAAGGGAAAGACAGCATTTTTGTGGTGGTAGATCGATTGACGAAGTATGCTCATTTCTTCTCAATCACTACTACGCACACAGCTACTCAGGTGGCAGATTTGTTCTTTCGTGAGGTATTCAGGTTGCATGGTTTGCCACGGAGTATAGTCAGTGACAAGGATAGCAGGTTTATGAGTAACTTCTGGCAAGAGTTATTCAAGCTATGCGGAACAAAACTCACTCCGAGTACTAGCTACCACCCCCAGACAGATGGGCAGACTGAGATAGTCAACAAATGGGTGGAGGGATACTTACGGAATTACAGTTCAGGGCAGCAGAAGGCATGGGTGAGATGGTTATACCTTTGTGAGTATTGCTACAATACCACTCATCACATGAGCATTCAGATGACCCCTTACCGAGCCTTATATGGATATGATGCTCCGAGCTTTCTAGACTTGTTACTGAGTGACAGTAGAGTACCTAGTGCTGGTGATCTATTGCAGGAGAACCAAGATATTATGAGAGCACTCAGGGAGAATATACAGAAAGCTCAAAATCAGCAAAAGCAATATGCTGATCAGAGGAGAGTGGAGCAATCTTTCGAGATCGATGATTTGGTGTATTTGATGCTCCAGCCTTATAGGCAGTCCACCCTTCGTAAGAAGGGCGCAGAGAAACTTAAGCCTCGTTACTATGGACCATTTAGAGTTGTCAGACGGGTCGGTGAAGTGGCTTATGAGTTAGATCTTCCGATGGATAGCAAGGTTCACAATGTGTTCCATGTTTCACGCCTCAAAAAGGCATTGGGACCACATGTGATTCCTTCTGTTGTTTTACCACCCCTGGATGATGAGGGGAAGTTGATATTGGTTCCTGAGGCCATTCTGGATTCTAGAGAGCGTCATCTTTGAAGAAGGGTTATCAGGGAATACTTGGTGAAGTGGAAGGATCTACCAGCCGAGGATGCGACTTGGGAGGGTGACAGTGTTTTACAACATCCAGCTTTGAGTTTGCTTGCGGACAAGCAAATTCGGGGAGGGCGGACTGTGATGTCCCCACTCTAGTCAGTCACCTGATGTAGTGTGTTAGCCTTTTTCTTGGACCCTTGTGGGCTAACTGGATTGGTTAGAGGGTCAGTGGTACCTTCTGGAGAGTTCGGTCGATTTCATTTTCTGAGATCGTGGATAGGCTCATTGCAGGCCTTGGCAGTACAGGAGTTTCTTTGCTTCTGACGGCATTGAATTCTGTTGAGAATTGAGGGAGATAGGCTTACTTAAGTGATTTAAGTTAATTTTTAACTTAAAGTCTTTTTATAAAGTCAAATTGACTTTATAATTCTTATTTCACTTAAATTAAGTCTAAAGTGAATATTTTAATGTTATATCTTTATTCACTTAAAGGAGGCGCCAAAAATCAAAAGGGAAACTATGGAAAGTGACTTAAGTTTAGTTTCATAAATTTAAATGAGCTAAAGCCCTAAAATGTACGGCCTTCTTAGGGTTTCACCTCTTTTGCTTTATAAGGGATTTGGGCAATGAGAAACTCATCTTTTTGGAATATTTCAACTTTGCCTTGGAGGTTTTATCCCTTGCTTTCAGCCTGTGACCAGGTTTGCAGCAAATCCACCATTGGAGAACGAAATCTCTTCAGTGTGAGCACTTGTGAAGTTGTGAAAGATCAGCTGAATTAGTGCAGATTGAGAGAGCTTCATTTCAGAAGTTCTGCAGTGCTTCAACAGATTTTTGTAGTGTTCTTCATCAAAAACAGAGGGTTTATTAGTTGCTGTTCTTCCTTCACCATGGCAGACTTCATGGCTGTTTGGGTGTACCTTCAGAGATGGTTTTTGATGCTTTTTGTTTGAAAGGGCGTGGCACTTGCAAGGAAGGTTTTTTTTTGGCTTTTTGGAGAAACGTCTTCTTTCTGAGGATCTCTCTTCATGAACTTGGGCGCCCTAGCTATACTTCTCTCTAGCTTCAGTTTCAAAATAAACTTTGCAATCTGTAACTCTCTACTCCAGTTTTCGTCAGTTCTTCACTATGCTGGTCGGATTTCTTATTTAAAAAATCTGGAGGCTTTCGGGTATGTTTGTATGTTTTAAATCCATTGTTGATGATAATAAACACCTTCTACAATTTCAGTTTGATTAAATTTGCTCAAGTTTTCATTTTGTGAGCTTTTATATGATGCGCCCCTTCTCTTCTGTCTACAAAATTTCTCTAAAAAACTAAAAAACACAAATAGACTTAAAAAAAAGACAGGGGTTTGAGTAGTGAGCTAGCAAGGTTCATCACATCAGCTTAAATCACTTAAGTTATAATTTAATATTATAACTTTATATTATAATCTTCAAATAATTAATATTTAATTAATACAATTAAATATTAATATTTCTCTCGTTACTCATTCGATGACTGATCCGTCTGAAGCTGACAAACTCTAAAGTGATTCTGAACGCTGCCAAATCCATACTGCTAAAAATAGCAGGGGTCCCACGCTGACTGCCAGGAACTGCTAAAAATAGCAACTTCTGCAAGAAGTTTCCGATCGAGCCCAAATGAAAACCTACTGATCAAACTCTGCCAACTAAAGCTGAGCCAAGCTCCAAAGTGACCCTCTATCCAGTCTATCAGCCTACGAGGGTCGTGTGATAGGCTAATCCTGTGCTCCGAGAGATGTCACTGAGAAGGGGACATGACACTATTTCATGACCATTTCAGTGAAGGTAGCATTTGAAAGATTCTTTATTATTTCATGACCATTTAGGTCAAGGTAGTAGTTTGAAAGTTTCTAAATATTATTTTATGACCATTTAGGTCAAGATAGCAATTCGACAAGGAATGTTGAGTAACTGTTTTGACAGAGAATATCTCTTGAACCTTATTGTCTCGAACCCATGGTAGATGCCAAGACCCAAAGGTTACACTGAGTAACAAAGGGGGTTCAAGAAACGTCTACCCTTTTTGCCAACACAATTGAGTTATGACTGGTAAAGACAGTTATGTCAAATTTTAAGTTCATTGTGAATGTTGTCGGGAGGAACAATTAGTTCCAATATACCCTAGATTAGGTTTATGTATTATTTATACTTTACTATGACTACGAAGGTCAAGAAGTTATTGTTTTGTGTCAAGATTTATTTAAAGTTTGTATTTAAAGAGAAGATGCTCTCAAGGGTTAAAGTTAAGACTCAAGCAAGTGTTGTAGCCAAGACCCATGAAGTAACGTGATAGTAACTCGCGTGTTTGAGCCAGAATTAACCAACAACCCAGATGAGCTATTCACCTAGTAAATCTTAATCTAAAACTAAGCTAAAACACTGTACATTTGAGACTATAATAAGAAGAAAGAATCTTAAGCTTAAGGCTATTATCTATTAGTATTTATACTTAATCATTTTATCAGTAAATAAAGGATGTGAGGGAAAAGAAGTAATGAATTAATGAGCACATTAGGTGCTACAATTGCAAGATTGCCTAAACAATAAAGGGACCAAAACCTTGTTTCTTTTGATAAATGAATTGAGATTTGAATTATTTCCATGAAATGTAGAATTGTTTCATTATAAGTATGCCAAACTCTTCTAGGGTTTTTTTTTAGTTGAATACCACCCAATAGAGGGTATTATGTTAAGGATGGTTGCCTTGTTAGTCTATGACTAGTAAGGTCAAGTTAGCTGTTCGTACATTGGCAAGGAAATGCCATTTAAACCACTATGTGGGGACATATTCCTTGTATTTTGCTTATCTTGAATTAGTGGCAGTGGCCAAGACTCAATAGTATGCCGCGTAACCCGAGGGTTCAAGAAAGATCTAACATCTTATCAACTCAATTGAGCTATGTCTAGTAAGACAAATTATGTCGAGTCATAAGTTCTTTGTGACTATTTACAAGGTGGAACAGTTAGTTCTAGTATACCCTAGGTTAAGAAAGGTATTCCAAGTCGAGCAGGGTGGGTGAACAAACGACCTTGCTCTTAATAGTAATTGAATCCATGATACAAATACTATGGCCATAGTGAGTGCAATTGTCTCTACATGCACTTGTCGGTTCACTGTGACCCAGATACTTAGCTAGTCAGAAATGTCGTACGTAGTTGGAAGGTATCCATAGTTGTACAACGGTATTAGTTAAGTAGGGCATGACACAAAAGCTCAAATGGTAGAACTAAGAGGGTTCCCAACTAATTCCCTTTGTTGTAGGGCAAGGCCACTTCCAATTAGGAAGGCGTATAGGGGACCGCTTAAGTCCGTGGTTGGAGGTAAAGCACCCGAGTGATGGTCTCCCTCATGCAAATGACATGCCAAGTCTTAGAAGACAGAAAGAATCTAGATGCAGGATCTTTGACCTTAATCTTGTAAGTTATTGTTTTAGCTTAAATAGATGTAATCATTTAATTGAAATCCAAAAGTGATAGATGTTTGTTCTTTTCAATTAAAAAAGATTGTGTAAATGCTTTGTTATATCTTTATGGTAACGGTTATGTAGGAGCATGTTCCATATTTAAAGAAAAAATAATTGTACCTCTTTCATCTATGTTTATTGTTATTTACTATTTGGTGAATAATTCATGGTAATTATTTGTAAGAAGGTGTAGATTGTTACAATTTTAGGGATTGCATGGTGGACTAAATTGAAGAATTTTCCATCATTTTCATGTCAAGCAAATTGGTATTTGCATGCAAACTGAATTGGGATTTTGGAGCTGAATTTGCATCATCACTTTGGAGTTCCTTGAAGGATTGTGAATCTAGATCACATCACCATTTGAGCACCATATTCACCCAGCTGATCGCTGTACTTCCAGGGCAGATTTTCATATTGTAGTAGGTGCCACCTCTAGAGATTATCCACCCATCGTTATCACAGCTAGCTATTGAAGCCAAAGTGTAGGATTTGATTGCTGTTAATTCAAGAAAGAACCATTATCATTTGACTGTGAGTTTGGTGCAAGTCAAGGTGCTGCTATCTGCCATTCTATTCCACGAATTAAGAGCATAAAATATAATGATTAGAGGGTGCCAATAGCTGGTAATAATCATTTTCTGATCACCTCCTTTATTTTAATCATTGCCACACATTTTGAGCATCAAATCAACCTGTCTGCCATCCCAACATCACAGTGCACCACTGTGGAGGCTAGTAACAAGTTGATAGTTCTATACCACTATGCCAAGTATATCATACCTTGTATCAGTCATCGAGGGCAAAGTTTGATCATACATTGCTCTATCAAACATGCATCAGCATCTTATCCTCTTAGAGGTCAACAAAATTGAAAATACCAGTTATATGTGAGTAACGCTGTGATAATTCAACTTATTTGGACAGTGAAATCAGATTGGGTTTCTCTTGAAAATAATGTAATCAAAGTGATGAATTCTATATGTATTTGGTGGTTGATGAAATCTCAGTTTGTACCATTCATAACCAGCATTATTGTTAGTCTTGATTGCTGTTTGTTCACATATTTTGAGTTTGATTACTTAAAAAATACAAAAATAATCATAAAATTCAGAAAATCCGTAAATAACCTTCACCTCTATCACAAGAAAATTCTAAACTCTGACTTATCTAACATCACATTGGAGGAGGTTGATCCACAACCAAACTGGATCACCAAAGCTAAGGATCTCGTATTCACTAAGGAAGACGTTACATGAGTTGATTAGGCTTATCTTAAGGTAGAAGCAATAGCCATGATAGAGAAGGATTGAACACAAGCAGAACCCTCAGATGTTGATGTCACTAATACACGAGTATATATAATGGCTACATCATTATCAAAGATCTATCTTAGATGCTAGCACAAGACTTATCATATAGCTACAAATGTTGAGTCAAGAGATGCAAGCTCCTCTCAGCCATGGTTATACTCTTGAAGTTTCTTTTGTAATATCATGGTTTGCATAATCCATGAGCTTTGTATATCAAAAACACTTGACAATATTTAATATTTTAAAACGTTGTTTCCTTCAGCTCAAATCTATTTTTGATGTCATTAATACACAAGCAGATGTCATGGCTGCATCATTATCAAGGATCTATCTTAGATGTTGGCACATAACATGCCAAATAGCTATAAATATTGAGACATGTGATGCAAGCCCCTCTCAGCCATTGTTATACTTTTGATATTTTCTTTTGATGCCATAGTTTCATAATCCATGAGTTTTCTATACCTATAATACTTGACACTACTATATATTTAAAAATGTTGTTTCTTTCAGCTCCAATCCACTTTTGTAGACATTGATCAATGTATACTTGTGTATGTAATCAAAGTAGCTTCTGTTTGATTAGTTTATTTCATCTTTCAAGTTGATTTACTGAATGGTCCATAATAAAAGCTTTAAATTTTAAAACTCTACATTTAACAATTTCTCAATTGTCAACTCTTGGCCGAACCTAAATGTTGAATCCAAATCCAATTCAAAAATCAGGCTGCCAAGTCTGAACCAAGTCTGGGTCATGTAACTATAATAGAAACTGCCTATACTCCTTATTCACTACAAATTTGAGTCTAAGTTTTCAACAAAATGATATAATTTTCAAAATTTTAAGGGGTTTAGAGATAACTATCAGACAATCAATATAGGTACACCAAACACATTTTTATACTGGCAGTATTTCTGCAGTGTCTCAAATTATGTCATGATTTTCTGGGTATCAGCTATTTATGGTTTCAAGTCAATTTATATCAAACCATATTTCATTAGTTGTACTTCACAATAACCCATCTCAAGAAAACATATTCCTTACTGTGAATTACAACCATAAGCTAACACATAAATATTAAAAATTGAATTATTAAAGGCTTAAAAAGAAATTCTATCATCATCCGTTTATTGAGATGAAGAGAAAAGCAAATGTTTTCGGTATGGAGCAATCCATACATATGAAAAATGATTAACAGTAATAACTTACATTTTTAAGAAAAGTTTTTTCATTTTCAAATTTCAAGTTGAGCTGGTGAATCCCCACCATCTGCTTTTCAAGCTCTGCCTGAAGCCTTTCCATCTAAGCAATGTGAAAGTTAAGTACTACAGTTTGATAGAAAAACTATTGAAAATATAAATTAAAGAGAAAATAAAAACTGAAACTGAATCTTTTCAAGCTTCAAGTAAAAGATACATTACATTGGTTCTGTAGTCATCCCGTTCATGGACTGCCTCTTTATACAAGGATCTCTCATTATCCAAAGATCTGCACAGCAAAATGATCAAATAAAATTATCCTACAACCTAATACATGTAACATCAAAACAAAGTAATTATAGTTATATTTGACATGTTCTCTAATTGTAATGCTTAAATAACAGTTCTTGAATAAAACTTAATCCTATTCATATCAAAAAGGAAGTACAAAAATTGTGTCGGCTGCTCTAGCAAGCCATAAGGATAAATACAATAGAAAGCACTAGTAACACTAAGCATAGAAAGCATTTATACCAAAGGACACCAAGCATTTTTTCAAGTTTCAATGATATAATGAAATTACTATAATCCTTCACAGAAATAAGATCAAAAGAGCTACATAAATGTAACAGCAAAGTTTGCCAGTTTGCAAAATTCATTCCAAAAGCTGTATAAAGCATAACAAAAGATCTCTAGGAGGTTGTGAGAGGATGAGTTCGTAAGGGTTTCTTCTGAGCATACATTTGCTTATTTGATTTTCTAGCCTCCTGCACTTGCTACCCCAAAATTCCATCGCACGTCACCCTCACATATTGAAAGATTTGATTGGCATTTGTAGGTTGTAGCATCATGTCTGAAGGGATTTTCCACATGGGGGAAATTCATCATATTGACTGGAAAATATGGAGCAATCTGACTCCTATTTTGCTGAAAACATCAGCCATCCTCAGTATTTCTTCTGTGGTCAAAATTCCTTATATTGCTACATTTCTTTTGTGGAATGGCATTAAGGACCTAAGCAACGGGCATTGAAATGTCAAATTATAACACCTAGCCTTGTATTTGTGGCACTTAGATTTGGCGGGCTAGTTGTTCCCATTTAGAGATGTAGGATTGAGAGGGGAAAAGGACTTCAGAACATGGTTGTATTTGAGCCCCACAATGACTATAAAGATGCCCCTGTGTTACCAAATCGCACCCTTTTTCTCCAAATTCTGGGTACGAAACATCCAGGAATTGAAATCGGAGACGAATCAACTATGGTATGTACAAGGTTCACATTTTTGAAATCCAAAACATTTCTAAGAACAATGTTTTGTTTCCAATCAATTCCATCTATGACGTAGCAAATCTGGACCGATTCTAGCATGATTTGACTTTGATAAACCAAAAGTAAAAACCTAAAAAAAATTAATAAAAACACATGGGCCCCATCCATTTTTCATTGTGTTTTTTTTTTGCCACCAATGTGAATGCGAAGGGGTCTGAAAACAGTGAAACATTGTCAAAAAATTACAAGAATCATGTTGGATCTAAGAGATAAACAATACAGTTACGGCATGCAAAACTTTCTAGATGCCCATCAAACTTTATTCATTTATTTTTACTTTTACTTGGCAATTTTCCTCGTTAACCTGTAAAAACCTAGTTTGATGCTTCAAACTGGAAAAAGAAAAATTCAACTGTTAAAAAATTTAAAAACCTTTAAAATAAATGTGAAATTAAACTTCAAAATATAACAATTAAAACCTAATTTAATTAAAAATAAAAACCTCCTAGCCAAAATCTTGTTGTATTATTATTTATTTAATATTTATTGATTAAAAAGTTAAATGTTACATTTAATAATTCATTTCTATTATTATATAATTCATTTCTATTTCTACATAATTATTATTAATTAATTTAAATTAATGTATTAAAAATTAGAATTAATATATTTATTTCAATTTATATATTTCATTATTTCATAATTTCTAAAATAATAATTATAAATGCATTAATGATTATAATTGAAATTAATTTTTATGTTTCATTGTTTTCTAATTTTATTAATTTCTAAAATATTAATTATAAATGCATTAATTATAATAATTAATTCATATTTATAACTTCTCTTTGCAAATTGCAAACATATTGTACATAGAGAAACTACTAGTCTATTATTAAAAATTGATTGGTAGCTAGTTTTGGTTTCGTTGGCAAAGCTTTTTTCAACATTGACCCGGCTTCACTGCTATGGAGGTATGTAGAAATGTTAGAGCAGATTCCAAGTAGGGGGGCATACATTTGGAATGTCCCAGGTGTGATAAGCAGTATACTAGTTCATATAGTCGAGTGAATGTGCAATTCCTAGAAGGGAATCAAAGCCTGTCCAAGAAAAAATGGTGTACCTATACCACCTTCTACAATAGCAAAATATATGAAGGAACAAGAGGAAGCATATGCAAGGGTTGAAAATAGAATGGGGCATTCATTGAGTACAAGAAGGGGCTCATGAAGGCCACCTACTTCTTCATCTCATACACATAGTGTCGTCCTTGTTATTGTGGTAGAAAGCCATTCATATTTCAGTAGGAATGAAAATGAGACTAGTATTCCAAAGAGAGCAAAGAACCATTGGGGAGGCCATTGAATAATTGTGCTAGAGATATTGCTGAGCAAACCAGTGCAAGATGCCTCTATGCAAATGGTTTGTCTTTTAATGTTGTTTGATCACCCTATTGGCAAGACATGATAAGGAAAATAAATGAAGCTCCAAAGGGGTACACAGGCCCAAGGTATGAGAAGGTATGTAACACTTTATTGTCAAAGGAAGTCAAACATATAAAAACTTAATTAGTTCCCATTAAATTCTAATGGAAAGACACAGGTGTGTCTATTATTTCCAATGGATGTAAAGATGCAAAAAATAGACCATTAATTAATGTCATTGCAATGTGCCCTAAAGGTGCAATGTTCCTAAAAGTTGTGGATCCTGAAGGCCAGGTGAAGGATGCACAATTTATTGCTGTGATCCTTATACAATGTATTAACAAATTGGATCCTCAAAATGTTTTCCAAGTTATAACAAACAACTCAAAGAATTGTAGAGCAGCTGGTATGTTAGTTGAGACACAATTCTCACATATATTTTGGACACCTTGTGTTGCCCATTCACTCAACCTCATGCTAAAAAATTTGGGTACCAAAATAGATTGGATCAAACTCTATGTTGAAGCTAAAGAGATCTAAATGTTGATTACAAACCTGTCACAAGCTATTTTTAGATAATTCCTGCAACTAGAGCAATTGAAGGTAATTCAAATTTCAAACAATATAATTTTTTGATTTTATGTTTTACTTTAGTGATTTATTTAAAAAAATTATATATATACATTCTTCTTTGTTTTTAATTTTTATTTTAATTTCATATAGGTTGGTGGTACTAGATTAACATCCAACACAATCATCTTGAGTGACTTGCAAAGTTGCGAGAGGTGCTTTTTGGTATGGGCATTACCCAATAATGAGCCATACGGAAGCAATCCAACACTGAGAGGGCAGCAAACGTAAAACAAAATCACTAAGGTGGATCGTGTGGAATATCTTCTTACTTTCACTCAACCCGTCATGAGTATGTTTCGCTTTACTAACATGAATAAGCCATGCTTGCAGGAGGTTTTTGATGGCATCAACTCAATGATTAAGAATATGAGATCCATCATAAATGCAAAAGCACAAAATCTTGAAAAACCCTTGTAATGTCCCCTTCCAGCTAGCCACTCAATAGGCCTCGTTGCCTTTTCAACTCCCGAAGGAAATTGGTGAAAACAGGGAGTCATTTATTTAATTGCTTAATTATTGCCTAAGTTCAAAATTAATCTCTAAGGTAATATTAAGTAATTAATTAAATTATTTTGTAAAGTGACTATGAAAATTGACTAAGTGACTAAGGGAAATATTTCATTAATGAAACTATACAAAAGTCACTTTATATTTTTGAAAGAGCAAATAAAAAGAAAAGAAATTAGTCACTTTTCGAGCATGAAGGAAATATATTGAGAAAGCTCTTTCTTTGAATGCACTTTCAAATGAATATTTTTAGTCTAAGCAAGTATCGAACCTTCATGGCTGTGGAGACTGAAAGCCTAGTACCTGTTTCGACTGTGAGACATCAGCCCTAGCAGGGATTCGAAGCTATCTTCTGTTACAGACGAGTTTGAGAATTGATTGGGAAAAAGGAAAAAATGAAGAATCACCTGGCTCTTTCGTGAGTTTTGATTTTTGGGAAGTTAGCATCATTCCAGTGTTGTATGCGAGTTACTGGCAGTTGAAATGGTGGCGTATGATCTTAAGGAAACCCTAGTCGTGTTCTTTATGAGCAGAAAACAACAGTTCCAAGTGTTCTATTGAAGAAGCTGAGCAGATTAGAGAAGACGTGTTTGAAAGAAAGAGAAGCGCTTCATCTTCTATCAATCTTCTGAGATGTGGACGTGGTAGGAAGCTGTAAGTGGTGGTGTTTGTTAGAATCAGGTGGAATACACCATCTAC